>DWAJ01002192.1:0-18559 GCA_018238005.1 Eurema mandarina
CTTACTGTTATTATTATATTTTCTTTTTTCCAATGTTCTGTATAATGTGTGTGTTTCTCTTTTTTTTGTTTTGTATACACTGCCTTTCTACTTTCGTGTATTTCTTCGTTAAAGGTTGCTTGGAAGAAATCGCTGCCAAGCGATAAAGCCGCCATTTATATATGTAATTCTTCTAATGTATCTTCTGTATCATATTCATATTTAAGTGTATATAATAAAGTGTGTAATAAATAAATAAATAAATAAATATATAACAAGGAACCTTAATCAAACTATCTATGGCTTACCGTGAATTTTAATTACTTTTATTGCAACGACTTCGATTTCGAGGAACCGCTAATAAAATATCTGTTACAACTTTAGGAGCATTTGGTGCCGTGTTGTTTATGAACCTTGATAAACGTTGGTTTTTTACTCCTAATATATGGTCGGTTTTATTTGGGCGAGGTTCGTTCAATGGGGAATAAATACAAATAACATTAATAAGTGTGGGTCCTTTGTAGCTCTGATGCAAGAAGTTTAGATTTAGTGATACATTTAAGTATATAGATGATATCACTCGTCTAAGAGGTCGTTTTGGAGTGTTCATGGGTAAGTTAATGGTGGTGGTTTAACCATCAGGCAAACTTCCTGCTAAGTCCATCACACATACAAAAAAATTGGATATTCTCTTTGTTTAAGGAGGACTCATTTTTTTGGAGCTTTCAGAGTTAAGACTCTCAGACTACAATAAGTTTAACTAATGTGTGTTAGTACTTAAACTTCAACGACTAAGTAATCGATATCAAAATTTTTCGATATCGACGATATTTGGAGTACAGCTTCGCTTACCTAAAGAGACTTTTATTAGGTACTTAAAAATGACCTTACCTTTGTTCTGTAGAGCGGATTAGAGAAGTCCCACCCGGGCGCCACGAACAGATATCCACATTTCGATATCTTGCGACTGGCCTGCAACAAACAAATAAAAACATAAAAATTCGTATAAAGAACAGGATTTTCATACTTATAATAAATTTGTGAAGATTAGCGAACCATTGTGAAGCGAGCTGTGCTTACAAGAAAAATATACTAGCGACCAGCCCCGGCTTTGCACGTTTATATCTAAATATATATAATTCAAAGGTGACTGACTGACATAGTGATCTATCAATGCACAGCCAAAACCACTGGACGGATCGGGTTGAAATTTGCCATGCAGGTAGATGTTATGACGTAGGCATCCGCTAAGAAAGGATTTTGATCAATTCTACCCTCAAGGGGATAAAATAGGGGATGAAAGTTTGTTTGAAAATCCACGCGGGCGGAGTCGCGGGCAACAGCTAGTTATAACATATTTACCTTCTTCTTGAATCACTCTATAAATAAAAAAAAACTGCATGAAAATCGCTTGCGCAGTTTTAAAGATTTTAGCATACATAGGGACAGACAGAAGAATGTCTTATTTTAATCTATGTAATGACTATGGGTGGTATTTACTTTATTTTATTTTTTTGTATAACGCATACAATATGCATGTTAACATTAAATGTTAATTAAACAAATAAAAGATTACAAAAACAAACAAAGCTCTGTAACAAACATCAACCTTTTGACATTCAACTCAACTTTACCACTAGGTGTTGTTTGCGAATTTTTAAATTATGACACGTAAAAAAGCAACAATGTCTAAACATTTGACCTTTGGGTCTGGTCAAACAATCGATTACGATCCCGACACGTTCCAATCGAGAATCGAGAATCGATAATTACAAAACAACAATTACGATTTTTATTAACGATAAATTATTTTTTTGCCAATCCGCTGGGAGTGCCAGACCGTTTTTGGGTGTTTATTTTTAGGGTAAAACGTTTTATTTTTACATACATATCATTGTTGTTTATTTTAATCGTAAATATTTTACAAACATCGGACTTTGAATGATATTTCTAAAGTGATAATAACATAATTTTCATAATTAAAGTAATTAAAAATCGACACGTATTTTCACTAACGAAACTACACGTAACAGTACACCTAATCTTAGTCATATTATAATAGTCTTCAATTTCTGCAAAATAAACACGGTCAATGACCTCGCTTACTTATATCTTTGAAAGAACATAGACATTTATATGACCATTATTTAACAAATAATAATTTCCAATTTTCTTCTATTAGCAGTTGGATGTTGGATGCTGGATGTAACCATCCAACATACATAATAAGTAGCGTCACGAATCTTTAGCGTTGAACGAAACCTGCGCAGAAGTCAAAAATAAGGGATCGAGGGGACGGCGAGGCGCGGGGCGCGTGATCCTCGGGTGCACGAGCGTTGATTGGTTCCCCAGTCGTTTTGTCTTTCTCGCACCAATACGTCAATTACGAGCGCGATTCTACCGATGCGCAGCTATTCTCGTCCAGCGCTAAACATCCGTGACGCGACCTATACACACGACACGACAATAGCGCTAACTGTGCATTGAACTCGGTTTTTGCTGGGCAGCTAATGGACGTATATAGATGAGATTGTTTGAACCGTCTAGCGATGGTTTAATGTCCTGTATGAAGATTTTTTGCTTGAACGAATTCTCTGTTAAGTAAAAAGGCGCCAATTTTATATAGCGCTGTACTTGCTTGAAATTTGTAGATAATTTTGTGGGAATTGAAGAATTAGATATATCCTTATAAATTAAATAAAATAAAATATACCTATACATTAAATTTATCACATCGATTTAAATAGATTACAAGTAGTTGAAAATGCAATTTAAGTAATTAATAATACAATTTATTTTTAACCACATAAAGATCATATCCATATTGTAAGACCGAAAACCTCAACTCAAGTAAAATGGTCAAGTTAAATTGACTATAACGAATGTACTATTCGTAATAGTCAAAAGCACACATTGATTTTTATTCAATAAAAATTACTTTAGACTACCCAGTACTAAGGCTTATATGCGGATCCAAAAACAAAAATGTCTAAGCAAGGTTAACGAGCGTTAATGGGTACCTCCAAAGTGGGTCGTAAAAGGACAGATTACCATTAAACATTATACTTTCTTGCAAGCGCTAATTATCTCAATTTAGCCGTATGACGCGAGCAAGAACTTGGGGATAAAATTATGACGCTTACTTTGTATAAGTGCTTGAGAGTTTCGAAGATGTTTCAAGTTGCTTAGTGTTTTTGTACGAAAATCGGATTCTTTCCAACAAAGAACCAGGTTGAAGTCGCGGCTAACCCAATCACGTACCTAACTGTCAAAATGTTCATGATCGCAGGGATCATGCGTTGAGATGACATACAAGTGCTGCACACTGCTTTCTGGATTATATATAGTGGATTTTGCAACAGTCATTTTTTAATTAGGATTTATATGGTAACACTTTTGAATTGACAGAGCAATATAAGACATTATTTACCATCGGCTCGGAAAACATTTTTTACAGAGATGAACCAGTAACTCTAATTAAAGATTAAGACAATTTATTGTATTTATGTTTTATTGTTGTTTTATAATAATGTAGTCTTAAAAGTATATCCTTTTTGAAATAGGAATTACGTAATACCTACCAATTTTACGTACTAACAGTAAAAATATTAATATTAAAATGTCATAGCTCATACATTTTCAATAAAAGGTACCATAACGCATAACTTACTTGCAGGAGTTAAGATTTCCTCAATAGTAAATTTGAGGTGACAAGCATTAAACCGCCCCACGATTGAGGTTTCGTTGTTTATTTATCCAAGTGATAAGCTCAAGCGTTTAACTATATTAATATTATAAAAAATAATAATAGCAAATATTCTTAGTTTTAGAAGTAGCTCAAGGTAGTCTTCGAATCAACTTCGTTTATTCATATACCAATAATTCGATATCAAAACCGTTTGATTATAAAATAAATTAAAATTCATCGTCTTTTTATTTTTAAAATTAATGTAAGTTGTATAGTAAATGGTTTCTATACAATATTAATCAAGCAACATCTGTTGGTCATATAATAGGTATTAAAGTAAAACAATAATGAAATAAAGTATACGTTATTGAACCGGTAGTGCTGTCCTTGGTAGCCTGGTAGTCTCCATGTTCGGTTTTTTTATACATATATCATAAATAACCGAACGCAATATGTGATTTTAGATATATAATACAAGAACATATATTTACCTTTGCTTAAAATTTATTAAATAAGTCAAACACATTGCAAACGCTTCATCACTTCCCGTGTACCACACCAACGGTGTATCTAACTCGCATTGACGTAATTTATTTCCCTAACTCCATATAAAGCTGTATTAAAATGACGTATCACTTCATCAATTATAACCTTTGAATTTATAGAATTTTTATTGCGATGTCTGAGGAAAATTAATGGGGTATTTAATTTGGTAATTGCTATCAGTTTGAAAGATTTTAATAATGTATTAAGTAAGAGTTATAGTGTTGGTTAATTTTAAGAAACTATTTATGAGATTTCTTAGTAGATTGAGTGGGTTTAGTGGTTACTAAGCGTGCCCCGCGGTGTTGGTCGCGAAGTTTGTATTTACTTTGTAACGCCGGGATCGAAAACTAATATTCTTTTTACAATACAATCTATGGTCTAATCTTCAATCTAGTCTCGGGAAGAACTAGTTTATAAAAAAAACATCAAAATTGGCTTACCATTTCAAAATTACAAATAACATACACAAATAAATACAGTCTAATTAAGAAACTTCGTATTTTTGGAGTCCGTTGTAAAGTACTTAAATTGAGCAGTGTATACCACATAGCATAAAACAGAATTACTTTCTCTGTCCCTATATCCCTATGTATGCTTAAATTTTTAAAACCACGCTACCGACTCTCATGAGCTTTTTTTACTAGATAGAGTGCTTCCAGAGGAAGTTTTACATATATTACTAGCTGTTGCTCGCGACTTCGTCCCCGTCGGATCTATTTCTATTATTATGTTATAGTGAGTCAGTCTTAGAAGATAGACATATACTGTCGCGGACTTTTTTTTAGATAATTTAAAGAGGAATAATTCTTTCATACATATTTTTTTGGTATCTTGAACCGTTTTCGCAGCGCACGCAAAGGAAGCCCTCAAAGATGAATAATTTTCCACATTTTCCATTATATCTTCGCTCCTATTAGTCGCAGCGTGATGTTATGTAGCCTAAAGCCTTCCTCGATAAATTGCCTATTCAATAAAAAAATAATTTTTCAATTCAAACCAGTTGTTCCTGAGATTAGCGCGTTCAAGCAAACAAACAAACTCTTCAGCTTTATATATTATATTAGTATAGATAGATACATGCATTATATATGCGAGCGAAACCGGGGCGGGTCGCTAGTACAAATATATAAATTTCCTAGAGTAAGCTTATGATTATGAAGTCTAGATTAAATGTCGGTTAAAGAGCCAGCAGACTCGTGAGATCTGAGGACTTGCACTTTCAACGTGCTAAGCGCACCATTCGTGAACCTACTTTAGGATAAATTATATATTTACTTCAAACTGTTAAGCTATTTTCATATCCGTGCGTACTTAAGGAACATATTTTTGCTCTACAGCTATAGGAGTGCTTCTGAATTAAAATTTTATTAGTATTACGTGAATTAAACAATAATTTATTTATTTATTTATTTATACACTTTATTGTACATTAAAAATAATACAAAATGAGCACATATATAAAAAGACACAAAAAATAACGTACAAAGGGCGGCCTTATTGTTAACTAGCAATCTCTGCCAGGCAACCTGAGTGGTATGGAAACGATAGTGATAAAGACATATTTATAAATATAATAAACATAAAATGTTAAACTATACACAAATCACAATACATAGATAATAATATAATATAAATATTAAATATATTAATAATAATAATATACACATGTAGAATGAAGATACAGTAAATGTTTTTGTGTTGTTAATTTGACATTGGTCGAAATGTCGCACTATTTCTCAGAATCACTTTCTTGCCGTTGTCTCTGTAGAAACTGCCTTCCGACCGGTGCCTTCGGTGGTAAATGTTTTGTGATGATGATTCGTGTCACTATAAGTAGCCTAGTTGAATAAAGATATTTGAGACTTTGACTTTGACTTTGAATTGGAAAACGGTATATGAAAATAGTTGAATGATAAGAATGGCGCGCCCAGCCACGCGGGCGCCTCGTCGTCTGCGCACGAGTGGATTAATCATTTGGCCAACATGCGAGGACTTGTGAAAGTCGGAGAAATGCTTACGATCCAATGCTTGATTAACAGATACCGAGGGAAAACTATTTGAAATATGCCGAGATGTTCGGAGACTCATTTCGTATTAGCAAGACCATAGTAGCATTAGCATTTTGTGTATTTTTTTCACTTTAAAACGTAGCCTATAAGTTAATACAGGACGTCTGCTAACTATTATTAAAATCACTCCAGCCGTTTAGACGTGAATTAATAACAAAACAAACTTTCGATTTTATAATATTATTGAAGATACATAGTTGACGCTTGTTGAGTTCCTGACGAAATACGTTTGTATTTCGTTAGCAAGACGTACTATTTCATTATTCTTCTATCCTATTATGAATATCCTAAAATATTTGAATTAGAGAACGAATTCCAAAGCTGTGAGAAATCAAGACGCGACTCTGAATAATACCATTTGTCTCAAAAGCAACAAACAATCAATCGAACTCATCAATATCGTTTCTTTCGCCTTCACAATAGAATCACGATCGATAAACATTCTAAAAATCGATAAAAAGCCGAGAATAATAGAAAAGTCAACAATGTCACTTTCACATCGCGAAAACAACGCGGTGTCAAGTTCAAAGAAGTTGTACAATGGCGATCGAACCACGACTCGCCTAATGAAATCTGTTTACGATTGTGATAGATTATATTCTCTAGTAAAGAAAACATCGATATAATCTGTTAACTTTAGTCTGCGTGAACTGTGTTTAGGGTTTTGATAAAGAATTTATTTTGTTGAAATACTGGCTGGTTTTTAATTAAAAAACGATATATTAACATCTAACGTCGCAGTTTTATATAATTATCTAATGTGTACTTAAATGCAATGAAGTTATTTTAATTGGTTAATAAAGATGGTGGGATTCATGATTTAGTCAATAGATTCTAAGTTTTGTTTATAGAAAACGTTATTTGTAAATATGTATAGCAGTTTTAACTACGTAAAACAGAATTTTGAATAATAAATAAATAAAATGAGTTCATTAAGTCCAGAGACAACGTCACGTTATTAAAATGTTAGTATCGATAAGAAATGGTTCCCGCTAAATTTTAAAAAAGAATTGTAAAGAGCCATAGACTGCAGAATCGTGCTCTCTAGACTACAGTCCAGTCGTGCATTGTTTAGCCGATGGAAGGCGATTCCGATTAGGCACCGACGTGGGGTCGTTACGAGCGCGTCACGGATCCGCTACCGGCACAATTATCGCATTCAGACCACTCTCACTGAATCAAAGCACCGCGTAAAGAAAGAATCAGGTGCGCCCCCATTTCACTTTCCAATGCCAGCGTCACTGAAATTTGAACCCAGTTTTTTAATGAATAAGACTCAAATTTAACTAGGAGGTGAATTAACAAAATTTGCACGCAAAGCCTATAATTGCGGCCGTTTCATTAATGCTTAGGAAATTACAGACGGCGTTGTTAAAGATCGATTGTAAGCAAATCGCTTGCAAATTGCGTAATGGATGGAATTAATTTTGAATAATTGAAAGTTTCGGTTTTAGGAAGTCGCTAAGCTGGCTTTTATCTGACTTCGTGGAAGACTATTGGTGCTATTAATATAATACTGTTTGAAAAAGGAGTATTTGACTTTAACAGTAGTTAAGGTGTAATTGGGAAACCACACAAACTTATTGGATTGTTTTCCGATGTATTATATTATAACAGAGTATGTATGCAAGTGAGATAGACGTATTAATATACAAATATTTTTTTAATATAAAACTTTTGTATTTTTCGTGCACAGATATTAATTAAATTTTACTGTGCAATGCATTTCGATAGTTAGAGCATTTTAGTATTTGTAAATTTTTATGTGGTGGCAATTGATATAAAATATACAGTTTAACAGTAACAACCTTTGCTTTTCTTTTCAAATAAAAATAATCGAATAATGTCTGCGTAAAATAATCTAGAAATATGAATCTAATAAGTACAATATCACAAACAAACAAATTTTACCTCCTTATATAAATACACATATCGAAATCAAGGCCACAATATACAGCTAAGAAATACATCGTTTATTCGTACAAACAGAAATCGTAAGGTTATCACAGATCATACATCAACCATTGTACCGGGCTATGCCTAATGACAAGCCATTTAGTGTATTGAGCTGTCGGCATCACCATTTGACACTTCATTATTATATTTACGTTAAAGTAGAGCATTGAAAGCGATTGAAGTTGTTTTTTTTTAGTTGCCAGTGTTTGCTCACTGTTAAACGAACTCCTTTATAATTATAGGACACAGATTAAAAATATTTTTATAATGATAGCCAGTGACTTTTTTCTATAAATATAAATGCTATATATAATAGATGTTAGATAATCTTTAACTTAAATCCAGCTAATCAGATTTGAATGAAATTTAGATGCGACCCTACATAAGGTTATATCTAGGTATTGCTACAGAAAAAAATCTACGCTGGTCAGTCTGTAGAGCGTAAAAAAAATAAACTTCAAATGTTGAATATGGAATCTATTAAATTTATATGTCGCAATATAAACATATTTACAAGTTGGCGTATTAGATACAGCCAATAATAATTGGATTTTCCTTCACAAATATTCAACCTTGTCACTCGCTTGAATGATTAGTTTTGATCATGTTCACTGAAGAAATAATTATTTTGTTCCTAACAACAATGGAAAGGTCAATATTGGCTTACAACTGAAAACAGTGACCGCTTGTATGGGATCGGAGAGTTAATTTATTCTAATATTTGGCATTCAGGTGCCTACATAATATTTTGACATCCAACCTTGAGGCAGATTACTTTCGATAAGACAACGTCATTGACAGGTTGTATGGTATAATTAATTGAATTGCTGTTTTAATAGGCGTATTGACTATGTTCAAAATAAATTGTTATTAGTTATTTTTGCTACTATTCTTTGTTGTGTATGCAAACTTTCAAAGTTGGAGAAATGGCAGTGTGTTGCCACAATTTTAAATTAAAAAGTGTGTTATGTCATTTATGTCGTTAACGTCAAAGTCGTATCGCGTCATTTGACAGTACGATGACATAATTGTCAAAATTACTCCTTTTTAAACAATAAACGCGAATCTGTATTACTGGCCAGTGTTAATTTATGTTTAAAAGAGGTTTTATGTTTATTTCCCAGTTTATGTAGATACTGTAGATGTCTTTATATGGCCCGTAGCGTCAGTTATTATTTATTTAATATAATAGTCTAAATAAGCCTAAAACCTACACCGTTTTCATAATTATTGTACTAGTAGATATTAAATAATCATTTAACTGCCGTTGACAAATAGGTTACAACCAAATTTCCATATCAATTGTTTTTGAACTACATTCCGTAAACGTGTAATCTCGTTCACCTTCACTGAATTAGATGGAATAATTAGCCTGCAGGTGATAATTATGTGAAGGCCGCGGAGACACTACAATTGCTATCGGTTAACAAACAAATGGTTCTAATAATACTATAAATTGTTGTGCTGGGCGACTGAGAAAGAGGTTTGCCTGAGGGTAAGTGACCACCTCCACCTATGGACAGTCACATGTTAGTTCCTCTCGACTACGTTGTCGTCTTTTACGATAGGGACAAAGGGAATCTGTGACAAAAGCATGTAACAATCTCTATTAGAACCATAAAAATATTATATCTGTTAGACTTTAATATTTTTATATTAAAATAGGAGATAATATTGTTCTCTATAAAACTATATTACCTCCTGTCGGCCCATTGCGCTATGACGATTCAAGTGTAGCCTAGTTGAACAAAGATATATTTGGCTTTGTCTTTGAAAATAACTTGAATGATCGATATTGTATAACGAGTTAAAGGCTATAGCCCGATACATCGAGTCTCCAGGGGTTACCCGACTATAACCTCAAAGAATGCATACCAACAATTATAAGTTTTCACTGACTGACGTTTTCCATTCGCTAACACCCACTTGACTTTCCATACACAATTGTTAGGACTCACTTTCTACGTCAATAGAAATTACAGCTCCGAGCAATTAATTCTCGACCCTAAGCTGTTGGTGTAAAGTTCACTTCAGCGTACATAATTACGTTGACAATTGTTTTCTTTTGCCGCTTCTGTCAAGTTAATATTGACGTGTGAATCACACGTGGATCGGGTTTCGTTTGATTTGTTGCGACATACTCGCTAGGGTCGTCTGAACATGGCTGTATTATGTTGCAGCGTGTAACTTTTGTTTTTAAAAGCATGTCATTAAAACACTGTTTGACAACGGGTTTTTGTAGGTTACAGTGTATGGGGAATCATAGATTTAGATATATATGGTTCGGATATGGAAACGCAATTCAAATTGAAGCCGGTCTTAAGTTAAGATTTCTGGTGGGAGTAATATCCTTATATGTCATTGCCGTTTTCATAATAGACCGATGCTCCCATTAGTCTGTCTTACTTCCTCCCTCCTTCAATATGTATTTTTGTCACACATTCTTTCTTTTTCCTCCTCCAATTTGCATCACAAAAACATTACCTAAACATTGTATAGTAAACTCAAAAAGTAAAATAATATAAGGACCATCAAGTCTCAAAAAACGAAAGCTTTTAACCGCCAATAAATACTAAAGGTAGTTTTCTGAATCATGAGTTACGCAGCCACACAAGAGAAATGTGCAAAAATTACGGAATGCTTCAAAGAAAAGCAATTGGGATGTATGAAGACATCAAGAGGACGCACAGGAATGCCAATCGGACAACGAAAGTGAAAACAAACTGTATTAACTGGTTTTTGGTTCAAATATTTGAATGGACTGGATAAGTTAAGCTTTGGTTTATTTGATTTTGATGAGTGTAGTTAGTATAGTGAATTTAATACTGGTAATATCTAGTGAAGACATCGTGACTAGAACAGTTTATACCCCGTTAAGGAGATCGTTCTCTAATAACGGTTTTTCAATAATTTGACTTACCTATAAACATGGAAATACTAAATGAATTGTAATACGATTAAGTGCTGACGAAAATGTATTTATACCTTCGATAGCTTCTTTTTTACTTTACAAAGCAGCTTCTTATTTAAAATTCTCTCATAGAAAACTGAGTATGAAATAATAAAGAGTTCTCCAGGAAGACAAAAATTAAGCTTCTAAATCTCAGAAACAAATTCCTAAGACTTTCCAACGTCAAAACTGTATAACCATCGTTTAACGGGTAAAATTATAAAATTAAAAAATCTACAAAGCATTGTTTTTTAACAAGTCCTATATTATCTAACAAACAACACGAAGAGAATTTCAATATCACAAAAAACCGTGGGATCCCATGTGGAGGTGTGACGGACGGCATTAGCCCGTGATTACTTTATAATCATCGGCTGATTCTCACACGTTC
The DNA here is from genome assembly GCA_018238005.1 of Eurema mandarina. Lineage (NCBI taxonomy): Eukaryota > Metazoa > Arthropoda > Insecta > Lepidoptera > Pieridae > Eurema > Eurema mandarina. The sequence goes on from DWAJ01002192.1 coordinate 11,580, forward strand.
AGGGTATTCAGGGTTCAGGGTACAGGATAGAGGTCATAGAAGATACTTCTAGAAGTCCTAAATGTTTATATTTCATACATAATAGGTTGGTGCATGCATTAGTTTAGATGTTTTTAGGATATATTATGTACTTACTTACTTATATGCGCATTATATACATTTTTAATTCTATCATAATCACATGGCTTGTCCATAACAATATAATAATATAATATAATATAATATAATATAATATAATATAATATAATATAATATAATATAATATAATATAATATAATATAATATAATATAATATAATGTACTTAAAAATACGTTGGCCGTTTGTGTTTTTCTCTATATTGGGGTTGGAGAAAATGTGTAAACTGGCCACAATAGAAAAAAAAATCGAACAATTATTTCAATGACTTTGTTCTGAATTTAAATTCATAGTATTGCGAGATGCAACAAGATTAGATTTTTTTTCTTTTTATTGCCATAATCAAATAATTATTTGAAGTTCTCTTATTGTTTAATTAGTAAGCTAGGGCCCTTGTGCTCTAAATAGACGGAGCGGGAATGTTAATGGGCGCCATCTCTGTGCGATGTGGCCTGCGTATGCGCGTGTTTTTTGTTGAGCAAATTGTTGGTGATAGGGTTGTCAACTTTAATAATTCAAGTGTGGAACGAGGGCTAATTAATGACTTGTTTTTTTCTTTTGTTAGTAATTACATAATATATTAAACTCTCTTTATAAAAGTAGCATAGAAGTTTAATTATAACAGCTACTTTACTAAAATATTAATTACCGATTTAAAATAAAGGCAAAGATACCTTTACACATACCCGAAGGTAATAAATGAAAATTAATGGTTTTAAACAAACATACAAAATGAAAACATATTGACAATAATTACTCCTTAAACTTAAGGAATTACTTGCATAGCTAAAAATAATAAACAGGCAACCCTATAAGGGTATTTCGTCACATTCCTGTCAGTACTTAAAATTGCCATACTATTATAAATTACTATTATAAAAACAACAAAATGGTACGTGCCATCAGCTATTATTAATACATGACACCTGTACATGAACTGTACCGTATATTTAATGTGTATGTTGGTAATGTATTAAGTCGAAACTTTTATATTTTTAATGTTTTGGACTAAATAAATAGTACATTTTATTTTATATCAATAAAGGGCATACGAATCCACTTCACCTGGATCAAAAGGAATACGTGATCAACGACGTATCGAGAATGTGTTGCTCGCCTTTACCTTATAGAACACACTTTTGTATTAACAGATGTTGTACGTAAAAATTAATAAATTATATTTCGTTTTCTTTTTATATCACAGATCTCTTGCTTTTTCCTTCTTTGAAAGGTCAGCAACGCAGTTATGAGGAACTTAGCTTTAAATGTTCATAAGCGGAGTTCGCTTAACCGAATCTCTTCTCATAAAAAAACCAAAGTCATCCCAGCTCAAAGATCAAAGAACCCGTCTTCAATCTTACGCAACGAGCTTAGAAATCCACATACAGTTATGTAAATTGCAATATATCAATATATTAGCGAGTTAACAACTTTCACTTAGAGAAGAGCCAACATTACGTAACGTAATTGAATTATTTATGGGTATACTTGTCAATAAAACTAATGGCGGTAACCTTAAGACGAAATGTAAATCAAGCGAGACGAAATGTTGGCGGGAATTTTATGGCTGTTTTGCATCTTATGTTCTGAGCGGTTTGCTAACAACATGAACAATATGATCAACTTTTATTACCAAAAATGTTGATCATATTGTTTTTTTATCCATACAGGGTAGTATAGGTGTGTTGTTGATCATTTTGTGTTTGTTTTTATAGGTGTACACTGTACGGATATAGTTATAAGGATATTGTATCTAAAAAACAAAGTCATCAAATTCAAGCATAACGTAAGGTTTATTACGCTGTCTGATAATATTTAAATAATTAAATAAAATAAATAATTAAGTTAGAATGTCACGGGTCAAAAACTCTATCGTTAGAAGTGTTCAAAACGGCGCAAAACAAATATCATGCTATGGGTTATATGTTAGAATAAAAAAGCATACTATTTTTTTCGCTATATGCTATATTGAATCAAAAATTTTGATTTATTACTATAAAACACTATACTAATTTCAGGGGTTAATATTAATCAATATATAATTACAATAATTGCCTCATGTCACGATTTTTTTAAAAGTCGAAGTCGGATACTTTAATCAACTAGTCGTGGTATTATTAATCACTATCGTATTAACATTAGCCGCGCATCGCGGTTTTATACGCGAATTTTTCATACTCAATACAGGGCTAGAAAGTAAGCTAGGTTAATCTAGGAACTAATCTACCTGTATGCCAAACTTCAGCTAAATCTATTCAGTAACTCTTGCGTGAAAGTGCAACAAACATGCTTACATACATCCTCATAAATTTTAGTAGGATTACAATATTTTCATTGACCAATATAATTACAATGTGATCATCGCTCACACAATGAGTCAAATGAGTCAACTATTGCTTCTGTTCGAAAATAGATCGGATTTGGGTCATGTTTTTAGATGCACGTTTTATGGCGCGCAGTAAACGCGCCAAATGTCTCGCGCCATATTGTTTTTATTATCTGTGCGGGAGCTACGAGCTGGAGAACATTATTTTATTGAAATGCATATCGTAGCAGAGAAATTAATCGATATAGTTATTGAATTTACATAATAACATTCCATTGAAATTTTATTGTCACAAACAAGAACAATGTTTATAAAACAGTTATTTGTGTATATAAGTATAAAGTATTTCACTGTTATTATTATTAATGAAAACAACAAATTACGCACGCATAACGCGTTATTTGCAACAATAACTAGAAACTGTTTTAAAATGTCAAGCACATAGACACCACACTAGAAGACCTTATTTTAATGCGTAACGGTGCTTCTGAAACACATTCATAATTTTCTGTGGGTCAAGAAAACGGCCAGTTTAGTTGGACCTCTTTGAAAAGACCGTTGTATGAAAGGGCTAGCCGCACAATAGCGTTTTGGAGTTCTTTTTTTATCGTTCGTATTTAGAACCAGTAGCACGTTCCAATATGGCGCCTGTGGACGTGACAGAAGAAAAGGCGGGAAACAATGACAGCCCGTTATGAATATTGAGAGCTCAAGGGATAGTCTGGCATGCTTCACTGAATTTCGCCGCACGCCTAAATACGCAACGGACTATGAAATCACACATTGGAATGTATCGGCCTACTGAAGTACGCTTTGACATGTTTGGAATAAGAAATTTAAATGTAACACCGTGTCTATATTTGGTCATGATTTATACTTTCGTTTGATGGTTGTATAATTAAATTATAACTTGTTGGATTAAAAATTAGGTAGGTACGTACTTTTTTTAATGACGCGTCTATGCTACGTATCTAAATGTTTTCATGTTGTTAACATAAAAATAAAAAATGAAGGTAATGGTGGTTTGGATTTTATACCAAACATATAAATATTTAGAGAGATTTATAATATCGTCGTCATTTATTCTGGTCGAGTATCCTGTCTTTGCTACAGAGTAAGGTTGTGGCATTCTGTGGTATTACTTTTAATTTCATTTAAGCTATAGACGGCTGACGACTTAAATTGTAAATATTTAAATGATTTCATGACAAATAAATTTATTATAATTATTAAAGAAACATCATATTATGGACATGAGGTTCTTCGGTACTTTTGTACTTAACCTAATGGGCTCTTAAAGACTCAAGAATAAAGACAATGCGGTCAATCGAAGGCTATCTCACACATACGGGTACCAACATCAAGTAATAAACATGTTATTGTCAAGTTATTTTTATATGATAAGCAGTTTTATAGTCTCAAACCGCAAAGCCATATGAACTATTTCAGTACTTATTGGAAAGACATGATTCAAACAAAATTTCGAGAACTCGTCAATCAATCCGGGTGAGTTCGCCGAATTGTTTAGAATTGATGCGAATTTTAAACAATGTTGTTTATTTTAAATATATTTTGAAATTGTCTTAAGTAGTAATCATTCATTTGTTACGACTCCGTCCGCGTGGATTTTCATATAAACTTTGACCCCCCGCTTCCTCCCTTTAAACCCTTTTTTTACAGTTAAACAGGAGCCTATGTCCTTCCCTAAGCTTTAGACTATCTTTGCTTAAATTTCGTTTTAATCAGTTCAGTAGCTTTAGCTTGATGGAAAGACAGACAGTCAGCGGAGTTACTAGTTATTAGTATGGATAACTATTATGTATTTATAATACTTGTATTATACTATTATAACTATTATCTATCTGTTAAAAAAGATCGCATGAAAAGTTGGTGCGTAGTTTTGAAAATTTAAGCATAAAAAGTGGTCAATTTTCGAAGATTAATAAATTATGATATGTACCATATGTAAACACCTACTTCGATTATTGTACCCATATCTTATAACACTCAGGTTTACATCAACTGCAAGTGTAAGCAAAAATATAAAATGATGAAACAAAAGTACACTGTCCTATGATTCTCTGAAGGCCTGTCTTTAATACGACTCTCCACAAATTTTTCTACAATTACAATTTACGTACACACTATTATAGCCCTTATCTTTATACACAAAAGTGTCAGATTCCTATACGATATTTAAGTCGGAGAAAGAAGTCGTTCAGCCGGTTTATAAAGATTTACTTAGACGGAAAAAAGTAATGATCTTTATGTAATTATAATCTTAAGTGTAGCGTCGATTCTTATGTCATTTGTTATGTAAACATTTATAAGAAAAAAAATTTCAACAAAGTTTTGAGTGAGGAAGTGATACTTTAAGGAAGTAGATCGGAAGCGATGGAATAACTGGTTTTAATACTTGTTTTAATACGATTGCGTACTAGAAAAATTAATTAAAATTTAAATTGTTTCATAATTAGTCATTCTGCACTGTTTCATATGCACTAGAAACGTTAAACATACAACTATGTACTTTCATATTTTGTCTGTTTTTTTTTATATCACGCTACACTCGGTTTTGCGATTTAAATTAAAAAAATACATATAGACCATGTCAGTCAGGAATTACCACTAGTACTATTTAATATAATATATACGTTTATAAATTCCTTAAGTAGAGCTTACTTTAAGCATTTCTGAACGAATACAAAACGAAAGCAAAATTGACTATTTATAATTTTGGTTAAAAACTTCTTTCTTGTAACTGGCTGAAAAACTCATTGCCATATTAAGAAAAAAGGTTATAGCCGGTAAATTAAAAAAAAACATTAGACTTCTGTCATACACATATTCGAATTGGAAACCTGGCCAATAAAAGAAATAATAAAAACATAATTCGAAATTCAAAAGCAATCAGACGTATCTCAAACATACAACGCTAATTCCATGAAATGGTACCTACCTACGTAATTCGAAAAAAATGAATTATCTCATTCAACCAACAAGCTTATTAAAGGCGAATCAAGGAAATTCACCTTCTAAGAAGTCGGTATCTTTTTGCATTGATTCGTTCTCGCTAAATTATATAAAATTATATATTGACACAGCCAAGAATTATGGATTAATGGGTCGACTTGTTAGCTCGTTTGACCTAACTCGTTGATTTTGTAGTAAAGTAAAGTCAAAGTCATCAAAATAGATCTTCATTAAACTAGGCTACATAAAATTATATATCGGTATAGTATTATTAATTATGTACTACCGGTGAAGCAGCTTTTTCTACAGAGAAAAGCCAAGAAGAGGCAAGAAATTATTAGTAGCTTTTTTAAAATAAAAATGTACAAATATAATTATTATTATGAATAGTACATTAATTGAAATAGATAGCCGGGCAGTAAAGCCTACTTTAAATTAACTCAAAAATTACAAAAAAAACTTGTATTTTACAAAGACACAGACATCTCATAAATCGCTTTAAAAATCCGTTGTACGTAGTTGGAACAACGATCCTATGGAATGCTAAAACACCAAATTATCGTATAACGGCTCGCCCGGGGGGGTAATTATGCCCATTTGCCGGTGATCCTTCACCATCAAAGAACTGGGGTTACTCCGTCTTGCTAATAGCTATGATTTACCGGGATATACCGAGTTATTTACGAATAAAATAAGTTCGATATAAGAAAGCATTGAGGAGAAAAAGCTTATCAAATTTTAAATAATATGGCAACACTAACACACATATGCAGGCAACCGAATTAATTATATATAACAAACTTTGTAAGTCTGTGAAGGTTTGTATTTAATGCGCGGACAATTAAAATCTTATGATTTTTGAAACAGTATTTTTTTTTATAAAACCCATTGCTATAAGCTTAACAAATATTTTTAAATAAATAGTAGGTACTACAGGATGACAAGGCGCTTTTTTTTCGAACTTGGCTAATGACAACTAAGTACATACATGCCCATACTTTCCTATTGTACTCAGACCCCAGAAAAATACAAAAGTAGGAATCGAACCCACAGCCCTAGTGCTGACATTTTGTTAGCACTGCAACAAGCGGTCGATCTTAATGTACATTTTAAACCTACCTTATACAAATAAAAATAACAATTAGATGCTTATAATACCGCCATATTAAATATTAACACGTAATTTCAAGCGAGATGACATCTCCGTTATGTGGACCGCTTTTATTTCACCATTTTATGTGAAAGCTTTGACACATCGCTCTTACCTGAAACAAGAATAAATTACAATGAATAAATATATAATGTTTAAGACGTGTCGCGGTTGTGGGAAACAAGAGACAGTTGTTTTTGAGAGGTAAATATATGATAATCATGCGACATGTGTTTCGGTTTTGTAATCATCATCATCATATCAGCCCGTCTGTGTCCACTGTTGGACGTAGGCCTCTTCAAGTGATGTCCAGCGCGACCGGTCCCCAGCCACCTGCATCCAACGGGACCCAGCGATTTTTACCAGGTCGTCGGTCCATCTCGTAGGTGGCCGTC
>DWAJ01002193.1:0-18553 GCA_018238005.1 Eurema mandarina
ACTGAACTTGCTAATGGGGTGGACCCGACTGCTGAGATACAGTATTTTTACTAGTTCAGTAGTCGGGTGACCACAATTATATCTGATGTTAATGATAATCTGTTAATATTAATGATTAAATGATTAATTAATAAATAAAGATTATACTTATAAATTCCTTCACGCTGTACCGATCCTACTTCTGACCTAATACCTGCCCCTTTTTTCTACTTATTAATGAAAGAATGATTAAAATCGGTTCACGTGTTATCGATATGATAAGTGATTTATTTTTATACTAGACTAGACAAGCTGTACCCGCGACATCTCCCGCGTAGAAAAGTGACTTTGGGCAGCATTTTTGAAAATGCCTAACCCGCGCCAACAGTGCAGCAAGTTCAACGTGATTCTTTAAATAGCCATAACTTTTTTATTTATCAACCGATTGAGTTTAGTAAGTTAAGTGAAGCTTAGCACAATATACCATTGAAAACCCCATCTAGATAGGATAAGCCGTTTCTGAGATTAGCGTGCACAAACAAACAAACAGTCAAAAATTGTAAAAATCATTGTTTTGGGTTGTATTGCGTTAATGTACAGACAGCGACTCGTTACGTTTTTATTATATGTATATAGATGTGCCACACGATGTCACCCGCGGCTTATTAAATTGTGACAATTTTCCCGCAGTAAAAAGTAGCCTATATTTTTAATTCAGGAAGTCAGCTAATTCACATTCACACAAGTCAAAACGATAGAAAAGAGATTAATGATTTTGTCATTTGCGCGTGCATGCACCGGCAACCAATCACCTAAACGTAAGAAGTCCTAATAAGGATGTTTTTGCGTCTTCATAAATTTGCGCTTATAAATGATATTTTTGTATTAAATAGATACGTTATAACGTATGTATGTAACTATGAATAACACCTAAACTGATTTTAATAATTCTTTCATTATTAAATAGAGAAAAAAGGGGCAGGTATTAGGTAACAAAGCGATATAAGTATAATCTTTATTAATTCTGCTACGGAACCACGTATCTATTTAATATAATATCATTCTCTGTTGTGATATCAATAGCGGTCAGCAATAATATTTAATTAACAGTTACGGCTAACCGAATCTTTTGCACCGAGTGTTGCGGTCGTGAAAAACATTTATCAATGAGCCAATTTTGAGCTCATTTAGTTAAACTATTTATTATGTATGATATTTTTAATGTTAGATATAATAATAGATAATATTCCAAGAAAAAAGAGCATTGTGGATAGACTTAAAAATGACGTTCACTATTCGTTCACGGATCTTTCAAAGTACATAACATAAAAAAATTCAAGTTTTTATCTCAAATTCGTATTTAAAGCTCTATTGTCTTGGACTATAAGTGCAATAGAATTAGAAATTAATAATAATAGTTTTATTTTAAATGTGGGTTCGCTTTTGTTTAAATAATATTTCATTCATATGATCTACCGCAAAAAAAATCCTGCAACATATACATTAAACATTTATTTAACTTTATTTCTTATTTCTATGTGTTTATAAATAGTTGTATGTGTTTTATAAATTTGAAAAAACTGGCTTCCAATATTCAATATTATTAAGAAATAGATGTTATGTTCGTCTGTAGTTTCTAAAAGATGGTCAGACATGAATTTGACGGCTTAAAAAAAAAAAGAAAAAATAGCTTCCACTCGCTTGTTCTGAGAAATTAAAATAAAAGAATATTCTAAAGACGTTACAGATTCTGTATAAAAATTATCACCTCCTGTCCCTAGTCAGCGGGTTTAACTTCATTTTAATAAAAATGAACGGCGCTGAAAAACTCCGCCAATGTCTTTGAGCGATTTGATTTTAAGGGAATTTTCAAGCTGGAAGTAAAATAAATTATTTTGGTGGCTGTAATGAAGGTAGCTTTGGGTGTGTGTTTGTTTAGAAAACGAAACGATGGTCACCAATAACATGGTATTCTTAAGGTTAAGTTCTTTTGGCATAATTAATGACAAAAGGTATAAATAAATAAAATATGTCTGTGTGTGTGTGTGTGTCTTTTCATAGAGTGAATTGGCGTAGATGGTTACTAAATATATGCCACATTTTTTGAATAATTGTGTAATTTTGAATGCATACTTCACATAAAACAATTAATTAATCTATAGCTAAATAATTATTAGTCTTAGATTTTTTCTTACTTAATAAAATTTACTTAAGATATTTCTTTAATTTGTGAAGTTATAAAAACGCTCTATTGATATTCCCTTTTTAGTCCGACATCGCAGTCGGCTTTTTTATAAAACTGAAAATTCAGCACTTTATTGGATCTGTGTTTTTCAGCTCTGTGATGAGATCTGTATAATTTTTTTCAGTGACTTTCTACTGGTGTAAAAGTCAGGCTAAAATTTTACAATCTTTTTCCAATGAACCGTCGGAAACATAATATAAATAATAATATTTTTTTCAGGACATTTATACACAGCGCCATCTAGTTCCAAGCTAAGCAGAAGCTTGTGTTCTGGCAACTCGTTAACGGAATACATACCTATACTTATTTATGATACAGATGCGAAATATTTTGAGGATGTCCGAGCTATTAATAAGTAAGAAGATATTGTTTAATTATATAGACAAAATCAATAGATGTAGTTTATATTAGTACCTATTCATATGAGTAGACGAAAATAATAAATTAAAAATACTCTACAATCGACATTTTTAATAATAAAAATATAAATATACTCGCCGACTCCAAGAGCACCTCCTTTTCGTCTGTTAAAATCATCTTAAAATTTAAAAGAACTGCAGTTAGGTGCTAAAACTTTGATAAAAATATTTTCACAGCGCCTCATTTTAAGTTGAATACACATTTCTTTGTTATAGTCGTAAAATAGCCTTTCGCACTCAGAAAGAAAAATCTTTTCTTAGAATTAAATTGCTTTAGCTCGTAATAATATTGTAGCGACTGTCATAAAACTACGAATTAGTTTTATGTCCGTTCGTTAAATATCTTTAAATATTTTTTTCGAAGACATTTTCTTTTTATTTTATTCATTGCATGCCATATAAATAAATAACGCATTCAATTTTTGGCTGAATATTTTATTGTTTTTTTTTTATGTTTTAAAACACTTCATAAAGCTAATTCGTCGTTTTAATGACAGTTGCTACAATAATAGTACATACTAGAAATATCATTTGTATTTAATGGAACATGTATTTATTAAAAAGTCAGGATAATAACACACTAATTAATAATGAGACCACCTTAACTGATTTGAATGATTTTTGCGTCATTAGCCTCGTTTCAAATAGCGTTGAAGCTATAAAAATGCGTTTTTCGAGAACCCGGTTATAATAAAATTGTGTCTGTAGAAATACTTTAGTTTCGAAGACCTTAAAAAGACAAGTTTCTTGGCGCTTGTCCAATATATTAACGGTGGCAGGCAAGTGCGAGCTGTCATAATTGGTGCAATCAGACGGAATCACGTCGCAGGCTCGTGTGAAGCACCCTTTAGCGCTGTTATCGAAAGGTTACTCGCCGAGTTACGTTTTAATTAATTATAATTGTTTTTTAAAGGTTTTCATTGAATTATAAAGTTGTTCAAATCTCGCACTGCATAGCACTTATAGAAAGAAAGTGAATCAAAATACTATAAAAATCTATTCCATATTATCATGATATCCGATACCGTTGCGTTGCCTTAAATTAAGTTATGATTTAATTATCACCAATTATGACCAATAAATAATCGTTATTTTTTATTTGTGTTTAAGAAAGTAAAAGGCGAATCAAAATACCATAGGTACCTTGTTATCAAAGCACCTACCTACCGGTAATCGATGTTACTTTCTGTTAAAATTGTTTTAATTAATTATTTGTTTGTATAAGACTATAAAGGTTTAAATTATCTTGCATTGCATACTATAGTACATATTGACAGTGTAAGTTGAATTAAATACTAGTTAAGAAAAATTTTAATATATTTTTTGCCCCTACTCGCGTGTAATGGTTAGTATTTATATTAAATGGTAAGTAATCATCCACCCCATAAATTAACGGCTAGTGGAATTCGTGTTGTTATAATAAGTGCAATCGGATCGAGTCACGTCGCAGTGCTCGTGTGAAGCCCTCTTAAGCGCTGGTCAAGTGACCTTTCTCATTTGCTAATGAAATGCATTCATATGGTAAAATAATGAAAATTAGGCGTAATATTTTATTTGCTATAAACCTATATAGTTTTTTTCCCGTCAGTTTGTTAAAAATATACGTTTAATTGTTTTGTGCGCAAGATCTTTAAAACAGATTCAAACATTAACCAAAGTATAACTTGTAGCTTTATAACAAAACATAGGTTACATCTAATAAAGATTATGTCCAACGCAGGTAAAACCGGTATATATTTTTATTTAATTTATTGCATTCCATATAAAAAAATAAAGTATTTAATTGTTAGCGGTTTTGGCAAAATAATTTATCAACATAATATAACACCTGATTGTACTATGGTTTAAATTATTCCATATTATGAAGAACAAAATATTCATTGTTCGTTTTTATAAAAAATAATGTGATAGTACTGCAACATATTAAAAATGGTTATCTATCGTACGACTAGACTATCATACGACATAGACTGTTTAATATCGTAAATTACCACGTTTAAAGTTACAACGATCGAAACCGCAACGATCGAAACCAGTCTAAAATAAATACCAATATAAAACATAATCGATTTATTTACAACCCCAAAATAACCAAAAACAGAAAACCATTGCGTTGTCTACTAAAAAGTATATGAAAGTACTCTTCTGAACGTATCGAATAAATTCTTAAAAGTCCTCACTCGAGCCGCTGGAAATAACACATCCAACACTCCTCTGTGCTGGTTTCTTATCGGTATAACTCTTATTGGTTCTGGTTCTTCTGTCGTCGAAGTGGTAGAAGTCTCTCTCTCATCATTCTTCTTTAGAAAAGAAGAATTCAGAAGAAGTCTCGGCGGTGGAGTTATCCGGGAAATCTTTAAGACTCTTGGGTGGAATTCGACGAACTGTGAGGGTATGTTCATGTTGATGTCTTCTTCGTTTTCTTTCTCTTTCTCTGCGAGAAGAGTGTTAGTGTATATATCCTGGAAGTTGACTGTGGATGGTGCGAAGTGAGTGTATGAACCGGTATATGTCGTCAAGTCCTCTGTTGATTCGGATGAGGTTAATATCTGAAAAGAACATATAGTTAAGTCTTAAACAGTTAATAAAAAGTTGTATTGATAACGTTCTAAAATGATTTGGTCTGTCTGTCTAACTATTGACCCTCGACTAATATCAGAACTATTGTGGGCCATATTTTTATTTAAAATATGACCCATGGGTCATATTTAATAAAAATTTATATATAGTTTGTCATGACAAACTTACGTATTATTACTGTCTGATTACTATCAATTTTTCTTTAATAAATGGTTTCCTGGATAAGATCACTCTCCAGTGATAAGTCCGCAAGATACTGCGTATCGAAGTATAGTTTAATTTACTATTTCGTAATGTAACGAAGTGTTTAATTAATAACAAATAACTAAAGTCGTTTAAACTAAAGTGTTTAATTAATAAAATGTGGTAATTATAAATATTAAAAAATAGTGGCCCTCTCCGGCTCCGTGCAGCGTTTGTTTGTATGAATAAATCTTCCTCATGAATCACTTTATTAATTCGTAAAAACTGCATGAAAATCTACATATTATTTTTGAGTTTATTATAAATATATAGACGTAAAGGTGTTTATTAAGAAGTAATTACTTAACGCATATATTCTAAAGTCAGAGTTATAATTTAGTTATATTTAAATACTTTTGTGATTAAGAAATAACATATGATTCAGATATAATAAGGCCTTAAGGGCGGCAACACGTCCGTGAGACCCTACCTATAATCAAGTACCCCTCCTGCTCGTTTGCTCGCTTTACTTAAATTTGTTTTTAATAAAAAACTTAATTGTTGGTATTAAGTATTTAATTATTATTGGAAGCTTTGTAAAGCGTACTAATCAAATTAAAAGTATCCTATCTACATACCAAATTTCAACTAAATCGATTCAGCCGTTTTTTGCGCGAAAAAATAACAAAAAAAATTTTCACATTTATAATATCATAATACGAGTATATAAATTACGTGTCACGTTGTTTGTCCGCGATGGACTCCTTAACTAGTGAACCGATTTTAAATTAAATTTGCACACAGTGTGCAGTTTGATTCAACTTAAAAGATTATAGCTTTTTTTTATTCTATTAAGTGGTGAGACGAGCGGGACGCCCTCCTGATGATAAGAGAAACGCCAGCCCATAACCAATGCAGTGCTACCCAGAATTTTACTCCAGCAGGGGGCAGGGGTGCACTACATTAGCGGAAGAGTCTGCGAAGGTGCCCGTGATCCCCACTCACTGCGGCAGAACGATTAACAGTGTGGTTTTGGTCGGTAGAAGTCCGACATAACCCGTGGTCCTTCCCCGAGACCCATGGGTATCCTATGAGGATTTCCCCACTACAAAATAGGGGTGCACTACATTGACGCTCCCCACTTTGTGTCATTAAATGTTAAGTTAAAAAACTACTCACAATAAACGTCTCAGTCAGCAAGAGTATCCGTAAAGCCCACATGTTGACCACCTCATCGGCCAGACGAAAGCAGTCTGACCCATGACCGACCATGCTTAGACACACCGACCCGTGTGACCCGCCTTTGTTTTATTAATCACATTATGTTTAAAATAATACCCACACTCGGGTAAACATACCATTGTCTCGGATCAATGAGTATTTATAATGTTGTACACAATATGCGATTGTTATATAGTTGAATTGTTGAATTGCTTAGTAAGTAGCTGTTTTTACTTACTACTATTTGATACCGGGTTTTGTAAGGAACCTTTTTTTTAATAACGCTCTATGTGTATGTCTGATCTGATGGTTTGTTTTTTATGTGCAAGTTATTTTGACGTCATAATTTTGTGAACAATCTTGACGTGGCTTTTGTTTCGTATAAGACGGAAACAATATGATGTCAGGTGATGATGATTGTGTTGCTTGCCTTTTTTTAAGGTACCTAATTTGTATGTGTTAGCGAACGCCGCATGAGGAAGCTGTGTTGTGCACGCAAGAAGTTCCTACAAAAACCCACTTGTAACAACACACGTAATCACTACATGGTATTAAACAACGTCGCTTTTCTGTACATATATTCTATGTATGCTTAAATGGTTAAATAAATTAAAGGTTTCGTAGTTTAAAACTACGAAACCGATTCTCATAAGGTTTTTTAATAGATAGAGTGATTCAAGAAGAAGGTTTATAATACGTCGGTCGTTAGTATTATTTAAAATGATTTTTTACTTTTATTTACCTATATATTAGGATTTTTGAAAATATCCTGTTGGTGGAAAAAACTCTCAATAATATTAAATACAACTAATATTTATGTTTTCATTAAGAAATTAATTTCTATTATTACCTACTTATAGTATTTATAAGTGTAGGCCAAATATAAAATTACAAAGTTAGAGGCTTTAGGAATTCCCGAAATTAAGGGTACAAAGAGGCTCGCTCGGGAATCGAATCCCGACCACTTGAGACGCGCTGAATGTAAGGTAAAATCGTATTTGCCTGAATAAAAGCCGAGACAAACACGCTGACTACCCGCATGCTACTATATGAGAAGTGCAGCTCCATTGACACAAGAAATATCGGATGAACATCATTATTACAAGCTTAAATTTATCTTCAAGTTTTTTATATATGTATGTATGTATGTATGATTAGAAATGTTGCAAGGAAAATTTTACCCACTTCCAATAAACCGATTGAGCTGAAACTGGCAATACAATACAGATGAAGAGTTAAAAGATGCCCATCGTACAACCAACATAAATACTTTAAAAGCTTGTGGAGTGTAGTTTAGTAAAAGACTATTTATGCTTATTATATATAGCTGATAAAGTAAAACAAGACGAATTTTAAAAATTGTTACCCTGATAATTTTATGGGTGCGTTTATTATTAGAACGACGGAACGTGCAACCGTCAATAAGTATATGTGTATTGGACATAATTACATAATAAAGAAGATATTAAAAATAATATAGAGTATGAAATAATTTTATATCAAACAAACACGTTACAGCTTAATTTTTTCGAGGTCACAAATCTCACAACTAAATATTAGTTCAGTTCAGTAAGTATATTATCTAAAATTTATCCAGAACAAGTTTTAAAATCTTAACCTGCCAAATGTATCTGTATCTTCAATGATTTTTTTTTCTTTAAAAAAAAAATATATACATACACACTACACAGACTGCCAAATAATAATGACTACTATCTTCATAATGTATGTACATCTTACTTTTACCTCTCCTGTAGATTAAAACCCGTCTCGTGTAAGAAAGGAAACGTACCCCGTCGCTCCAGCACGCTCCAAGGACGCTTATGATGCGGTGTTGCAGTCTATTTAATTTCCTCAAAGGCATTACGTGGAAAAAGCATGTTTTCGAGTGCCTCCCTCTTCCGCACTCTCAAAAATTATTCAGGATGCTTCGCAATTTTGAATGATAATGCCTCTCAGAGTAAGAACCTCTAATAAGAGGTTAAAAGAAATAAGTTCCTGAAAGACGGTAAAAGGGAAGATAACTAGAGAATGATAGTGATGTTTAAATGTGCTGTAGTTTTCTTTGAATATTTTATTGATATATTTCTGTTCTAACATTGTTTATCTAATCTTTTCGTTTCTATGGTTGCCTAGAAGAGAGCAATTTATAGAAATAAGGCCGCCAGTTATCATAATAATTGTTTTATTAGGCTATAATATCTCTTAAAATGTTATGATTGGATTGGAAAAGATTTTTTTAAATGTGTTGTGTTTCCCTATTTAAGCAAATACAGATAACGTCGTCCAAAACGCTGCCTTAAACTTTGTCGTACATAATTTCTGCTAAGTAGATATTAGTTTATAGATGCAAATAGTCAAGACGTTACCTTGTGATCATAGTTCTTAATCCGGTGTTAATAACCTCTTATACTAATCCAATAAACCTGTATTATATATGCTATTCGGTGCAAGTGTACTCAATAAGGCTTGGTGCGGTGCGAACAAAGGTGTCCGGTGAATAGATTAGTGCCCTCGCCTGCTTGAGCAAACCGCAGATTGTTTGTCGCATGATCTATCGAAACATCTAGAACAATCCCTGCAGCCAT
This sequence comes from Eurema mandarina, assembly GCA_018238005.1. NCBI lineage: Eukaryota > Metazoa > Arthropoda > Insecta > Lepidoptera > Pieridae > Eurema > Eurema mandarina. Next base: position 9,216 of record DWAJ01002193.1, read on the forward strand.
ATAAGCCGTTCACAAAGCTATTGAAATATATCATTATGTTTGCTGACAGTGCTTTGGTGATTCATAGATTTACATGCCTTCCTTAGTTTAATAGCTTTATGTGAAATCATATACTTTTTTAAATTAAGTGCCAACATCGACACCCTTCCTTTTGGGTTTCCTGTATTTGGGTAAAAATTCGTTTATAATTTACTTTTGTATCTATTCTGGAGTCTGTACATTGTTTTGTAATATATACTACTTACATACATATGTATGTATTTACAGAAGAAAAGTACGTATAAGTAATTTATCCGTGATTTAGTTGCTATAAAACAAGCTCTGCTTAGCTACTAGATGGCGCTGTGTTAAAAAAGAGTCCAGTTGAGTCCAAAGTATTCCACAATGTAGTCCAAAAGAGTCCAGATAGTTCCAAAGTATTCCATAAGTATTATTCCAGATATTTGCTTTTGAAGTGCATACATCCTTTGATCGATAGTAACATTCCCTTACACGTCGTATCGGCAAGACGCATAGCTCCTATTGTCGTTTTGAGGACGCCATACATAACGTGTTTTGGATATGAAATACAACGTCACTAAATATGGTTTATTGATAGCAGCTTGTTTTAAGGGGAAATAATGTGAGAGAAAATAAAGGGTAGTGGATATTTTTGGTTATCCAAAATGGAAGATAATTTGACTATATTGTCTTATTGGAATATGTCATAGGGTTCATTAAAAGAACAGCGGTTTGCCTGAAATTTAGCAACCGTCTATCGAGAGTCTTAAAGCAAAGTATTGTGAATGCGTTTCGGCCTTCAAAAGAAAGGAAAATAAAAGATTTGTAACTAAAAGGATGAATATTGCATACCATATTTCATTGTTTATCAGTCGTCTTCATGTTTAGTCTTTGGTAAATGCCCACAACACCTTCTCTAGGCTTCTAGATGTAGCTAATATCCATGGGCGGTCATATAAAAACTAGTTTATTTCCACTATAATTTTATAAAGGAAAAACCGTCCAATTTCGAAAATCATTATATAACCTAATACATTGGAAGTTATTCAACCCTTTGAACTTGGCAATGTTTAAATCATATTAATTACTGTTAAAGTAATTAACGCTCTGGAGGCGTTCGTTAAAAACTAGAGTCGCGGTGCCGGGCTTAGGATAGCTTTAAACAATACGGAAATATATTTATAATTTCAGAATTTTAATGGTAACAAAGGTTTCTATGTTACTTTATCACCACGCATGAGGAGTCGTCTATTGACTACGTAAAAATTACAAATTTCGTAATTTCTAGAAAAAACCCTCATGTTTCTATTTTACTAATACGATACAAGTTACATTTAGATATTTCGTCTTACAGAAGTTTCAATTATCATTTAATCATGAATTTAATAATTTTACTATTAGTTCATTTTTTTATATAATAATCCAATTTTTAGGATTTTTAAATCTTATATGTTTAAGATTATCTTACGCCTTAGAAATAGTTTTCCCTAGGCAGTAATTTTTTTATCCATTCAGCATTAATCCAGCGTATTCCTGCCATCGTAAAATTAATTTTAAGCTCAGTTAAAGTTCGGTTAAAAATGTAGATCTTATGTAAGCTTTGCTACCCGTAACTTTTCTCAAAAAGAATCTATAGTATTGAAGAAAAACATCAATGCTATAATATGAATTGTTTCACTCTAAAATGAACCGTCTTGAGGGGAACGCGGTAGCAGCTTGCACTAATTGGTCGGCACTCCTGCGCGAAGATGCCGCGACGATTTATGGCGATCTTACACACTTATATCGTGTTATCATTTTATTAGAGAACATACCTTTCCGCTAATTGACTATTATATAATACTAGTGACTCGCCCCGGCTTTGCTTACATATATTATGCATGTATTATACATATGAAGGTCGTAACTCATTAGAGCCACCCGGCACCCACTCCGCACCGCCTCGTTGTACGGCGTCCACTCGTTGTCACCTGTCGATAGGTGGTTCATGAGTGGACGCCGCATTATCACCGATAATGCGCGCGACAAACCCGCGGAACCCGCGCACCGAGTGGTTCACGAATTTTCGAGCGGAGTTGATGTAGTGAGTGCATACCCATACAAATCCATATCAAGAATACTAACCGCTCGAAGCCTTCCTCTTGATCACTGTATCTTAAAAAAAACCGCATGAAAATCGGTTGAGTAATTGTAAAGATTAAAGCGTGCACAGGGATATAGGGACAGAGAAAGCGACTTTAACTTATTATGTAATGAAATATCATGTAAAAAATCATCTGGAGGAATTTAACATATAGTGTAAATAATTGCGAATGTAATTAAGCATCATCATGCATTTACTACTCTGATATCACATGAGTATAGTCTAATGAGTTTTAAGATAACATTAAAGACATCAGTGCGAGCGCGAATCTGTACCGGGGAATGCATTACCGGTCTCATGGGTTTTACTAAAAGTTATGTCTGATATTCGAATAAGTATATTATACTAGCTTGCCTCGTGGTTTTCTTATATATTTCATTCTACCGCCTGAACAGTGATGTGAAAATGTCACTGTGCTCCGGTCTGAAGGGCACTGTAGCCAGCGAAATTACTGGGCTAATGAGTATTAACATCTGATGACTCAAAGTGGGGAGCGTCGGTGTAGTGCACCCTGCCCGGAGTTGGGCTTTATAGCAAAGTTCCGGGTAGCACTGCATTGGCTATGGGCTGGCGTTACTCTTACCATCAGGAGGGCGTCCAGCTCGTCTCCCCTCTTCATAATATAAAAAAAAAAAAAAAATTAAGCCAGAAGCTTTACTCCGAATACAATCGTTGTCGATATCGAAATATTTTGATATAGCTTATCGAGTTATGGAACGTTAATTATACTAATAAAGAATTGAGACATTAGTTTGCTTATATGTACAACATAAATTGCAGTTAATATTTAATATTAAATACTTTTCTTTTAAAGCTCCGCTTAGCTTATTCATTTTTAATATATGTTTAAGAACAATTTACGGAATACGGGCCCATTTATTTTAGAAACAATAATATAATTGTTACAAATTGAGTCAGTCAATTAAACATAAGTTGAACTTAATTATCGCATAAACAATTGTTACATAATTTTCGAAGTAGGTAAGAAACAACATTATTAAAAACTATCAATTTTAATAAGCGACACTAATTCTTTCAAACCCCTTTTTATTTTACTGTATTCCAACAGTTTAATCTGCTGTTTCATCGATGTGTTAATGTAAAATTAATAACAGTTGAGATTAAATTAAATTTTAAGCATTAAATTATCTTTGTCAATTAATTAAGTAAAATATTTTTACTACAGTTAAATTAAGATGTTTTAGGGTCATAAAACTTGAACTAAATATAAATACTGTCTCATACTGTAATATAAAACATTATCAATGTTTAAAAAATTTCGTTTGTAAAAAAATATACGAATCTGTCCAGTATTTTCAAGACCTGTTCAATTTAAACAAACAAACAACCAAACCTTTCCTCTATAAATAATAACATATATGTATAAATAATTCACTTCCTTATAGCTTTGCTGTAATAAATTAAAGTATACTATACAATATATTAGTTTTGAAGAATTTCGATGATTAAATATATCGGAATTCGGATGTATATAGGCTTATTTCTTCACCTCTATTGAACGGCTACGCACTTGATGATAAGTGCTAACCATACCGGTGATGTGTAAGTGGGTGATGAAAACCTTAATCGTTTCATATTTATATTAAGATCGTTTGTTATCTAGGGCTTACCTGCTAGGTTTATACTGAGAAGTTATTAAGAGATTATTTGTGGAAATTATATAAGTTCTAAATTAACGGCGTCTGAATGATCTTTAAACAGAAGTTCACAACGCAGTAAATAGGGTATTTAAATAGACTATCTTATAAATAATATAAATAAGAATCGTCAAATGTTGCTGGGTGCACAACTTGGTAACAACCTCTTTCTTCAAGGATGGAATAGGATGGTTCTAGAGAAGAAACATGGTAGGTATAGAGAATAAGCTTACAGTTTGTATATAAAAAAGTCCTCATAAATTATGCAGTAATTATTGTATTTTATACAGGTGTTAATAATAAAATTTGTCGTCTAGGTATGCTTCTTGCATAAATTATACATAAATACATTAGCAACTTGACAAGCATTTCCCCACGACTTTCCTTACGCCAGCTCCGTGCTAAACTCCGCGAGAGGTGCTAACTGCTAACGCGCCCCGTTACTGAGTGTAACATGGATTAGCGATAGTTAACACGAAACTAAGCTTGCCGAAACAAAGCCCTGTTAGACGGACGCTTCACTTATCGTGAATGGACCGTGTTTTTAACCGCTGTCTTTGTTTCTGTTATTGTTTTGTTACTGTTAAAACAACGCTTTTAGTGTTGCTTACACATAGCTTACATAGCTAGAGAAAGAAGCTAGAAGCTTATAATTTTAATAATTTATAATAATCTTCCTAAAAGCGTTAAGGAACTGACTTATTTCCAGTTTAGAAGCCTTGCTATAAAATGTCTTATTGAAAAAGCGTGTTCAATACATGAATATATTGAAGAATTGGAATGATATGTCTTAACGCTAGCAGGACCCTTTTCATGAGGTAAATATTGTAATGTTGTTAATAATTTAAATTGCAATTGCTACCAGAGTTTCTTGCCAGTTCTTTTCTGTAGTAACCGCCTTCTGAACCGATGGTCAATGTTTTGTAATACCATGACGATTCAAAGTGTTAGATCTATATGCGCCTAGTTGAATAAAGATGTGTTTGACTTTGTTAAGGTTTGTATAGAAGACTAGTTATGTTCAATAGTTCTATTTGCGTAAAACGAGATATAAATTTTATATTTTTGTAAAATACAGTGGGAAAAGTCCTAATAATCCATGGTAAATGAATTAAAAATTTTGTTTCAAAAAAAGTATTTTTTATCTTCTCGTAAACGTAAACGCCTTTAATAATATTAAGTTTAAAACTGGATTTTACTATAGAGTAACTTAATGCCTACATAATGTCACTTAATCCGATGCGGTCGGCCGTCTCTTCAGAACGTATCCTGTGACCTCTCGTACATCCTTCATCATCACGTTGTATATTATACTAGCTGTGCCAACGACTTCGCCCGCGTAAAAAAGGAGCTTTGGGCAGCATTTTTGAAAATGCCTAACCCGCGCCAACAAACGTTCAGCAAGTTCAACGTGATTCTTTAAATTGCCATAACTTTTTTATTTATCCACCGATTGACATGAATTAAGCAACATTATTAACATTTAGTATGTTAAGTTAAGCTTACCACAATACATCATTGAAAACCCCATCTAGATAGGATAAGCCGTTTCTAAGATTAGCGTGCACAAACAAACAGACAAACAGACAAAAATTCCAAAAATCATTGTTTTGGGTTCTATTGCGTTAATAAAGGTCTTCTGTATTATTTTTTCTCATATAACTTCCATGTACAGACAGGGACTCGTTACGTTTTTATTATATGTATAGATTATTTATTTATATATATATAAACCTTCCTCTTAAGTCACTCTCTCTCTAAAAAAAAACCGCATGAAAATCGGTCGTGTAGTTTTAAAGATCTAAGCATTCATAAGAACAGATCGACAAAAGCAACTGTTTTATACTATGAAATGATAAGTCCGATTATACCAATCGTAAGTTATGAAACTTAGAGGAATTTTAAACCAAATGAGTTTTAAATCATCAAAAGAAATGATCGCGATAAAGATCCATTTCATATTCCGCATTTAATATTAACATTTTCCACAGTTTTCGAGCTAAGCGATATTAATTTTTATGAGGAGCAAATCTCGGTTAAAAACTTCTCAAACAACTATTCCATGAAATTGTTACAAAAATAATTTGAAGCCGCTCCAAGCGTTTTCGAGTAATGAAATTTAAATTGACGTTTATTTTTCAAGAGAATTTTCGGCAGTATATGGCATTTATGTGTTTGTTCATTTGGCGTTATTTTCGCGTGAATTATATTTGCTTGTAAGTTAGAACTAGTAATTGAGCGCGGTTTTGCGTAATTTATATGTATTTATATATTGATAATAAGTTTATGTTTTATTATAATAAAACCTTATAAGACTAGCAGACCCGTGCCCGGTATAATGTGAATTATCCTTTTCGATTTTTTATATAGCCTATGACACTCGGCAATAATGTGGCTTTCTATTGGTGAAAGAATTTTTTAAATCGGTTCAGTAGATCCCGAGATTACCCCTTACGATTTAACAAACACACAAACTTTACCTCTTTATAATATTAGTATAGATATTTATGTATTAACTAGCGGCCAGGTCTGGCTTCGCATATATTATACATATTATAAAACTTCCTTTAGAATCACTCTATCTATGAAAAAATTGCATGATAATAGGACAGACTGAAGAAGCGTCCTTATATTCGTTATGAACTTAATAATTAGTCTTCCAAAATACATAAACCCCTGACCAAAACAAGTCATAACCTTTCATTTGATACCCCACTTGAGCATATTTGCAGACATTCGGTTTTTCTTCCCCACTTTAACCCCCCATAAATTTTAAACGGCTCAATCGATTTTCATCAATCATGTCTAAGAATACTTGCCCGTTTAACACCTGTAATAAAAAAAAACTAAACTGAAATCGTTTCATTCGTTCGGGAGCTATGATGCCAAAAACAGATAGACAGACTACTCTTTTTGCGTCGGGGCCCGGGGGTCAAAAATTAAAAAGAAATTAAAAATGCCTATATTTATATACCTATATTTAGTATACCTATAAAATATTTTTCTCTCCATAATATGGTTCTTTATAGGATAATTAAAAATTGCATTTTATGTCAGACCCCTCATTTCCAAGCGGCTGGTATTCTGTACAGTCATTGGTTCGGAAAGGCGTGTTGCTCTAATGAAAAAATACTACGTTATAAAATATAATTATTTTTATGCAGCGTATTTATAACGCTGGTTACAATTTTACATAATTAATAATTTTTTTACTATTATGTAAATAAATAATTAATTAGTTAGTGTATCTTGCGAATTGCGATTATATCGTGTCTGATGTTTTAATAAATAATAAGACAGATAGACAGAGTTACATTTGCATTTATAATATTAGTATGGATTATATTTCGATTTAGTAAAAATATCTCTTAAAATATGGAATTTGTACACAAATTAACTGTTTGTCTGAATTTTTTTTTCCTCATAATAATTAAAAACTAACTTTTTCTTCAATTAAATCTTTTTCTTATAACACTGCGTTGTACTAGGCCATCATAAATACAAAAAGACGGTTATTAGTTTAAAAAAACGCCTAGTATTGCAATGCTTATACTAGGAAACTTCTTCATCAAATAAAAAGTACTAGGACATTATAAGTGATGACAGACTATCTTACATACCTGCACGAGTGCAATAATGAGTTTGATAAACTGCCGGCGATCCGTCCTTTATAGCCCATTAGTTAGCTCATTTGCCGATAAAATGGACATTAAAGGTGATCAAAATTTCATTACTCTTCCCTTTATTGAGAGAACTATTTGACATAGAATTCAACGATAGTTATAACTTATAACCGACTACGGGTTCTGATATATTTTATAATACCTTTGTTGGAAAGAGACCATCATCTACTTTTGGCTTCAAAGAGTGTCTTCTCTTTCACACGAGGCCTTAACATATCTATTGGGAGACAACTAACGAACGTCAAATAGAAAGGAGGAAAAGAGACAGCATTATATGAAGCTGAATTTGGCCGAGGAGGTCTTTCTAAAAATTGTGTTACAATATTGTTGCTAGTAGTAAACGTATTATTATTTTTAATTTATAATTTTATAATATGAAGAAGTATACATGAATTAAATGGAGCAAGTATTAGGTTCTAGTCAAATTATTATAATATACATTGCTTAAGAAGTAGGTACATACATATAAAACTATCATTTTTATAGCATTAGACTTAGATTAGTCTTAGATAAAATAGCTTAAAGAAATAATCTCTTTTAAATAGGTTTAAAATTAACTAAACAAAGTTTCCAAAGCCTTTTACGACACCAGGTAAGCAGGAGTTGGTCGAAGCTTCATCAGAATTGTATAGTAGGATTTAAACTTGCTAACTTCGTGAGCTAGTGTTAATGTTCCCGTTAAGCACTGATAAGGAAGTGTCTAACAGTATGACAGGATGCTCGTATTCTTAATATGGTCAAAGAGAAAATTTCTTGCTTTCAAATAATGTATAAAAAGTTTTATTCATGTTTTAACGGTGGTTAATGATGTATACCACGACGCGACGCTTTAAGCGTTCCTATATGTAGCCTAGTTGAAGAAAGATATGTTTGACTTAAAATGTGTTAAAAATTTGAAGAAGGAGGACCAAATAGTTTTTTATATTTACCGGCATCTGTTTAATATTTGTTCGTAATAAATTAAACTCTTTAATATATTTAACAATTATCAAAATATATAAAAGTTAAAAATTCAGAATTATAAAATATGATATTCCAAAATTCTAACGTTTTAACTTTAGTTTCCCGAAGTAATGACACTCATCATCAATACATATAATATAATAAAAACGTAACGAGTCGCTGTCTGTACATGGAAGATATATGAGAAAAAATATTATAGGAGACCTTTATTAACGCAATAGAACCCAAAACAATGATTTTTTGAATTTTTGTCTGTTAGTCTGTTTGTTTGTGCACGCTAATCTCAAAAACGGTTTATCCTATATAGATGGGGTTTTTTCACTTAACATTTAGTGTTTAATTCATGTCAATCGGTTGATAAATAAAAAAGTTATGGCAATTTAAAGAATTACGTTGAACTCGCCGAGCTTTTGTTGGCGCGGGTTAGGCATTTTCAAAAATGCTGCCCAAAGTCACTTTTCTACGCGGGCGAAGTCGCTGGCACAGCTAGTAAACAATAAATACCTTTAATAAGAACGTTTAAAAACGGATCAGCCGAACCAACCGCAAAAAATCTTTGCATACCTACACCCTTTGCTTCTTTTTATCCTAGTATAGATAAGGCAGGTGATAAGCTATTTTTAAATATTAAACGTTGTTACAGTTCTCGACTGTGTGGTATCAAGCTGGGGCGACTGGTCCGAATGCGACACGTCGTGCGGATCGGGCAGCATGGTGAGAAGTCGGACGGTATTGCAGGCAGCTGCTCACGGGGGAAGGCATTGTCCCTCCCTCGTGCAGAGGAGAGCGTGTCAGGCCCACCACGGGTGTACCCCTGATAGCGATGTGCCGTTACGAGGTTAGTGACCTTTTACTTAAAGCTTAAGTTTAAAGGGGCTCTTCATCATTCTT
>DWAJ01002194.1:0-18548 GCA_018238005.1 Eurema mandarina
TGTTATTCTGATGTATAAGCTATATTGTGGTAAAGTTTCATTCAAATCCATTCAGTAGTTTTTACGTGAAAGAGTAACAAACATCCATACATCCATACATCCATACTTACAAACTTTCGCCTTTATAGTAGTAGTAGGATTTAAATGTAATGATGACAAGAGTTCATCAAGTAGCGCTTGATTCAATACAATATAATCAAGTCGGGGAATTAGACAAAAAACTATGGTATTCTTGCTACGAAGGCGAAGGAAGCAGCTTAGACTGGTCTTTTTGTTACTTCGACTTATTTATAAACGTATACGAGAACATGCTTGAAGCAATTTGACGACCTCTTGGTGTAAGGGTAACACAACTGACTTCTGCTCCGAGGGTCGTGGGTTTGAACCTACACTGGAAAAATATATATGTAATTTACTTTTGTATCTTCCTGGAGTATTGCTATATATTCATTAAAAAAAACTAGCTTAACGTACCGGTGGAAATATAATGAAGAAGATTATAGCCATAAGACCCCCAATAACATGTGAAATCTGTATTTATATCGCATTTTCTTCAACTTTACTTATAATAGAGAATTTATAAACAGCAAGAAAATTTTATTAAACATAAAACAAGATTCTCCATATCTTGACCTTGAAACACACCAAGAACTTCGCAAGCGTTGTATAGCAGACACTCCAATTTCACTCGGAATGCATAATTAACATATTACGTGTTCTCATAAACGATTTTCATAAGCAAGTAAGTCTTTTGAACCCGCAAGGGGGCACCGCAAGACCACCGATGTTTACCTCACGTCCAAATAATACGAGAGATTTCCTAGTTTTACGTGTATATTTACGTTTCTATTTTTAGCCGACGCACACTTTGGGAGGAATTCGGGGGTTCAGTGACCTTGCGAACCGGCCGCGATGATAATAATGTATGGTACGAAGCTCATGCGATTATTTTACATATGCAATACCTTAAATTGAATAATGAAATTAGTGTATTGAAAGCTAAAATATTAAGCTTTAAGTTTTACCATACATTTTATCACTATATTAAAGTTACATCAATGTACGATAGCAAAATTTTGAATTCGTTTTATTGTTATTCATTTTCTCTTCATTTAAGAACTAGCTGCGCCCCGTGATTTATTCATAATTCATGTATTATACACATAAACTTTCGTCTTGAATCACTCTGATATATAATGTGATAAAAAGCCGCATGAAAATCGGTGGCGAAATTTTAAAGATTTGTATAAGTAGCGTTACGAATCTTTAGCGCTGAACGAAACCTGCGCAGAAGTCAGAAATAAGGTATCGAGGGGACGGCACGGCGCGCGGGGCGTGCCACGTGTGATAGTCGGGTGCGCGAGCGTTGATTGGTACCCCAGTCGTGTTGTCTTTCTCGCACCAATACGTCAATTACGAGCGCGATTCTACTGATGCGCAGCAGCTATTCTCGTCCAGCGCTAAACATTAGTGACGCGACCTATACATCCATATAAACAATATACATATAGATGACTTTTAAAACACCACCTAATAGTCCCACGTAAGACTTGATATTTTCGAATTTTACGCAAAGATAAGTTCGTTAGAGTCTAATGAGCGAACATCATATCATTAAATCTAAATTTGTGAATAACTAATTTTTATAATTACAGTCTAGTATACCATCTCTTTATAGCATTAGCGCTCCAAACAACGATACCATATCTATTCCATCACCTTAAACTCAAAATTACGCCCCTCTCTATTCGTTAAACAGTCTCTACATAATATAAGTCTATAACATCTATATCTATATACTAATATATAAAGCTGAAGAGTTTGTTTGTTTGTTTGTTTGAACGCGCTAATCTGAGGAACTACTGGTTCGAATCGAATAATTCTTTTTTTATTGAATAGATAATTTATTGAGGAAGGCTTTATGCTACATAACATCATGCTGCGACTAATAAGAGCGAAGATATGATGTAAAATGTGGAAAAAAACGGGGAAAAAAAAGTTCGCGACACTATATGTCTATCTTCTAAGATTGACTCACTATAACATAATAATAGAAATAGATCCGACGGGGACGAAGTCGTGAGCAACAGCTAGTCTCTTAATAACATTATCGGTCCAAACAACGATCCCTAGATACGCCACATCTCATAACGCCTTCATACAGCTATTGTGGCTAACATTATGCAAGGATCTAACTTGGCAGCGCGCCAGCGGTATTACTGTCCTCTGAGTAATCCTTGCAGCTTCCTTGTCAACATGTAACGAGGTACGTATTAATCGTATTTAATACAGCTTGTTATTGCAGTGTTCATTGTTTTATTTAATACTAATGACCAGCCCCGGCTCCTCACGCATATACAGTAAACCTCTTGAAGCATTCTTTAAAAAAAAAGCGCATGAATATCAGTTGATTGTTTTATACTACGTAATGACTAGCTGTAAACTTCATACTTTTTCGATTATCGAAATCGGCTCAGCTGTTATCGAGTTATACAATTAGAAACACATTTGGCGATTTATTAATAACATGACGATTTATCCTATTAGTATTATTACAATCACGAAATTTCTTAATTAAGCATTATTGGAATATGTAAATAGCTTTAGTGCTCTTTCACTCTATTTCTTTCTTTCTCTCATCCTTTGATTCCCATACAACCGTATCTTACTAGATACAAATAGATATTATTATGATGCTTATACCAATTTCTATTTTGTAAGATTCCATAGATCATAACCGAAATTTAAATATATTATATTAACGAACTCTAAACAACATTCACGTTAAATGAAAAATCATACACAACAAAAGGAAATTAATCAAATTGTAGGGTTTTAAGTATCATCTGGTCAGTGAAGCGATGATCAATTACAGCTAATAGCCCCTCTTGGATCGTAATTGGAAATTCGGCAGATCACTCGACCATAAAATTATGGAATAATTTACGAATGATTTAACCAATTTCATTATTTTTAAACGAGTCTGGATTTATTGATTCGATCTCATATATTTTTTCCAACTATAGAGTAAAATGTAGAGTATAGTCGACATTACAAAAGTATACATACCTACAAAATAATTTTTAACAAAAATAAACCGACTTCAAACTAAAAAGCAAAAAATAAATTTGTTTTCCCCAAATTAATACGCCTTTTCATCTAGTATACGATTTAATAGTTATTTTATAATTTAGACGTCGGTACCAGATATTATATATATAGAAACTTCTCCCACATAAATAAAAAAAAAACTTTTCACATAATCAAAGACTTCACACTACGACTAAGTATACTTCTCACGATGACAGACTGACTCATACAATCTACTAGAACATTAAGAAATATAGGTTTTGATGATTAATGTGTAACATCGACCGAGTAAGGCATTCCACTAAAGATAACCAAAACACTCACCGTATTCGTAACCTGAATCATCAAAACGCTATGACATATAACATTTACACATGGTATACCTACTAGCTGTTGCCCGCGACTCCGTCCACGTGGACTTTCATATAAACGTTGACCCCCGCCCTATATCCGCCTTTGTCCTTTCCCAGGCTCTTGACTATCTTTGTAACAAATTTCATTCTAATCGGTTCAGTGGTTTTAGCGTGATGGAAAGACAGATAGATAGAGATACTTTCGCATTTATAATATTAGTATGGGATTATGGATGGAACACATGTAATGGGACCCCTCTTTAAAGATTGCAGTTCACAGATACTTGCCAATAATCAATAATCCCAATTTTGATACACCTATACAAAATCGTGAAGGAGATAAAAATATGTATTCTTTAAACTTAAAGCTCCGGAAAAAACACAGGCAGCAAATCTCACACATTTTTTTCCATTAAAACCAGCTATATAATTTTTTGCCCTCATTACTTTACCGAACTGCTCGGGAATATTCGCGAGGAATCATTAGACTACGAAATACGAATCAACTTACCATTACCAATAATATCAATTTCAATGTTAATATATGTATTAAGAAATTAGCTAACAAAATATCTTATACGCAAAAAATGTACGCTAATGTTATTAAATGCTCCATTGGCGCTTTCTTGTACTGAAAGTGATTGAACAATTAATAATAAAATACTTATAAATAAGCAACAAATCCAACTCCGATTGAATAAGCACGTAGGAAATGAGTAAGTGAAAATTATTATTGTGTTTCGCGTGTGTGTACGCATTATGCGATGGAAAATATTCGACATTGTTTACTTTTACTGTTCCTGCATAATTTGTACGCAATTTTACTTTTATTGGTAATTAGTTTAATTTATTCCGTTTAATTATTGTACTGTTCCTTATTAGAGCGAAACATATGTACATAATACATACGATTTCTTTTAAGGGAACTCTCTAGTCTCTACATCGGCGACATAAGTCTCCTATTCAAAAACTTACGTAATAATATAACTGAGATTCAGATTATTATTATTCCCTAAAGCTAGGCGAACATTTTTACAAATAGTCGAAACTCGAAAGGCATTGCGGCTGCAGAAAACATCGATAAATCATATTTATGTTGGGGGCCCAAATAATATCTCACATGTCCACATCGGGGATAAATTAAAGATTGCTTTCGCCGCACTATATTGTAACGATCGTACTCTTTATAACAAAACTGTAAAATGTAAACACCATTCAATAATTAACAATAATGTTTTACGTACCTTACAAAAACAAGGCGCGGGACGCCGGTATTCCAAATATCACACAGCACAGCACTAATTCGAACACGGTACACACATTATTATTATTATACAATATTAAAATTAATAGTCACGTTCACGGTTCAACAGCTGTGTATTTTTTTGTGGGATGTCAAAAATATCCTTGAAGGCGATACGCCATGTCGCTTTGCGGACGGGCGCGTGGCGACTGCGCGCACAACCGCCCCTTGTGAGGCGCATGCGCCGTGCGTCACCCGGCACCCCTGTCTCGCCGGTCGCCCGCTCCCGGTTCTTCCTCGCTTCCTTGTTCCTGCATCGCGTTTGATGCGTTTCTTTTTAAGTAGGTACCTACTTACTGCATCTTAAATCTTCACAATCTTCACAAATAGTTTTATGGAATACTAATGAGAACTGACATAATTATGTAATTCCATTGTGATCCAGTGGTTAGATAATATTTTACGTTCTAAGTTATGAATTACAGTAAGAAAATAGCTAACAAAACTAAGAAGAAAATTGAAACTGCTTTTGTAGAGCCAATCATGTACATTAATCCATATTTAAAATATTAAAATGATAATTAAAAGTACAAAAAAGATAATACGCATAAGAAAAAAGTGTCGATAAAACTTATTGTGATACTTATTGTGATTGTAATAGTGAGTAATAATTTGATAGTTCAACATTTTCTGTCGTAAAACCTAAAACGTCAACATTAGAACAATGCCCCATATTTCGAGTGCACTTTTAACTTTTATTTGGCTGCCATAATTACTGTGAACAATGGTTGTTTATTCGAGACAATCTGTTTCTCGACAGTGCTCGTGGAACAAAAAAAGTAGTATAGAGGGCTCGTGTGTCGTGTTATTTCTAGTGTACCCACGCAATGGATTCGTCTTTTAAACTTGTGTAGTTATAACCAGTCATAACTTACACGTGATTAGATTTATGGATGCTGTTTTTTTATTGTACATAGAAGTAATAATGAAAAAAAATATACAAAAAAATAAGATGTAAAATTAATAAATGTATACGTCATTATTCATTAAATTATCCCTCACAATTTTACATTATAAATGCCAAAGTAAAACTGTCTGTCTGCTAAGCCAAGTACAAACCACTGAACGGATTTTGATGATTTTTGGTACCGAAAACCTCAGAATACTGAATCACACAGCCTACAGCTAAGCGAAAGTTGAACGCAAATAAGGATAGAATAATACACGATATTTTGTATTCAGGCATGTGTTCAATTAATATCTGCATACATACGTAGTATGATAACAGCTCATGTATACGATCACACATATATTACGATTACAATTATATACGATTACAAAAATTACTACATTATATACGATTAAATTTTTGCAACAATAAGTAAAAAAAGATATTAAAATGTAAAACATACATTTTATATGCTTAAAAAAATAGATTACTATTTAAAGCACTTTTAATTTTGGAAATCAATTAAATCATCCTACATAAGACTTTTAGCAATGTTCTTGTTAAAGGTAAGTATAATAATATTATGTTTAAAAATATATCGCATTCAATAAATCATATATGTAATTAGTTTTTTTAATGTTTAGATTTCATTATCAATACGAAATACGAATTCAGACTATCTATTCTATGAACTATCAAAATATAAAAAGAATGCATCCGTAAAACTTAATACAGAAAATGGATTTTTTTTAATAATCAGCAGTCAAAAGCAGGTGGCGACTGGCGACAGTTAATTTGACATTTCAGTTTTGACAATGACAAATCGTGAATGGTGATGAAGGCACAGAAATGAGTGTATTTACTATTTAGTATTATAATAATACAAAGTAAATTGTAAACATTATTTTAATAAGTAATACTTTAATATTTATGGTTTACAAATCTAATGGTCTTTATATTATATAAATTGATGCGAAAAATACCGTATGATAATCAAACCAATAATTATAATCATTAAATAAACCTACATAAGTCTTTTTTCATAAATATGCCAGAAGACACCAAAAAGTAAGTACTACGAACTATTAGAAAGATAAATAACTCAATTAAATAAGTGACTTAACAGGTGTATCCTATTGTTTTAGTCTACTGTATAAACATTTCGACCTGTTCTAGGCAAAAAGGCAAAAGTGAAGCTAAAGAGCAAAGAAAACGACGAGGGCGACAAGCTGCTGCTCCTGATAAGAAACTAGAAAAAGAATCCGATGGCCCTAAACATACTGATGCAAAAGGTAAATCTAAAATATCTATTTTCATAAAAAATCTTTTACTGGTCTTATTTAAATCTTTTTCTATATGTTACAGCATCAGAAAAACCTCAAAAACCAGCCTGTGAACCCCCTCCCGAGTTTTATAAAAACTTAAAGAGAGAAACTGATGATATTATCAAGATTACCGAGGAAGCCAATTCTAAATATAAGAAAAAGGAAATCCTTAGCAACTGGTCCAAGTATGAGATGCCAATTGAAAGCTATGATGAGATTGATGAACAGGAAAATTTAGGGGCTGATTATGAGGTTTGTAATTTTATGATCAATAATTTTATGAAGTGAATGGGAGTGACGGTGGCCTTATATTCTCTTTTATACCTTACTGTATTCTCTTAGCATTGTATTTTCTCTCTAGTTAAAAGTTGATTAGTTGCACTTGTCTAACATAAGAAAAACCTCATTCAAAGTTACTCACTATGACATTGAAAATTAAATTAATTTCAACAATATTTAATATAGATTTTGCACCCCTTTATCTATTAAGACATTTTTATTACATACTCTTGGTATTGAATGGTAACACTTTTTATTAAATAAAACAACTTATCAATATAAGAATTTATTTCCTAATATTCTATGTTTAAAGCACACCACACACTCACTTTTATGATTTAAGAACTTATTAAAGCACTTTACTTGTCCTAGATTCTAGAAAATATAAATTATAAATTCTAGATTTATTGTGTGTATGTACCTGCTTATGGTAGTTTTAAATTCTATAATAATTTTAAACCATGCTTGATTTTCAGACTTTGGCATCAGCACCTCTTTCTGTAGGCAGCCATTTCCAATTCAAACATGAAAAATCATGGGATACAAATACAGGGCCGTCCATTTATGACAAATACTTTGAAATAAATATGCAAAGCCTTAACACGGCATTATCAACAATACCATTCTTAGAACGAAACAGTCTTGATATGACATTATTCAGTGAAACAGACATTCAGAACATGAACCATAGAGCTACAAAGTTTAAACAAAAATATTACAAAGATAAAAAGTATACAACTCCCGAATTGGAAGCTCACGAGAAAATCTTGAATAGTCTTTCTAAATCTGAGGATAGTAATGAGAATTTAATTAATAAAGAAAAAGAAATCAATTTAGATAATACAGAATTTCCTGATCAGGGTAGTAATATAGAAAATAAAAATACTGTATCAGCTTATAAAGAAACAAACTTAGATATTAGTACTATAGCCGAAATTGTTAGCCCAAAAAAGGCCGTTCAATCATTACAAGAGGAAAATACTAATAAGGAAACAAGTAATAAAATAGCCATAAACAAAAATGAAGAAGAAGAAATAATAGCTAATGTTACAAAGACTACTAAAGAGCCAGATATCTTTGAAGATGATAATTTACATGAGACAAGTATAAAGGCTAAGAAAATTTCTTGTGAAGATGTTGTTGCCAAATTAGACAAAATAGATTTGGCGCCTAAAAGTGTTACTTTAGAAGGTAATTTTTATTACATAACTAGCCGCTCACCGCGGTTTTACCCACGTAGTACCCGTTCCCGGGGAAAAACCGGGATAAAAAGTATCCTATCTTTTAATCCAAGGTTTCATCTATCTACATACCAAATTTCAACTAAATCGGTCCAGCCGTTTTGTCGTGAAAAAAAGACAAACATACAGAAAGACACACATTCCAATTTATAATATAAGTGTGGATATATTTCCCTTTCATTTCATATATCATTTTAGATTTATTTATATGATATTAGCTCACCTTGGTTTAGCTTTCTGTGCAGTTTTAGGGGCTAAATAAAGTTTTTCTAGAGCATTCTGTTACAGTTAAACTGAGAGAGTTGAGAATGGATGTCCACAATTTTTGACTTTGTCTGCCACGAGTTATTCATACCTACTTACCAAAGTATAATTAATCATTTCAGCTCCAGAACCTGCCAAGAATCCTGTAATAGAATCTCCAGAAGATCTAGAGAAGTGGCTGGATGATTTCCTGGATGGTTAAATTTATTATGATATAAAAATTGCTATGTATTGGTTCCTATTATTATATGGCATTAACTATAATGCATTCATGTGTTATCTGTATAATAGCGAGCTCACTGTATACATAACGTTTTTATAAAATCATTATACCTTCTGCAAAACATATTATCATGTATTATTTTTTACTTTTAATTTTTTTAGGGTCATTTTGACCTAAAGACTGACCAATCTGATAAAATCAGAAAGGTAGCAAAGTTGTTTTAGAAGATAAAAAATAGCTAAATATGCAGTCCAACTGAGAAACCTCATCATTTTCTTGAAGTTTGTTAAAAATAATAAAAAAGACTATTTTCATTATTTATTATCTATTCCAATTAAAACATAATTTTAATTTCGCATTGCTTGGGTGTAGTCTTCTTCGTTTTTGACGAAAATGTTCTCTTGTACTCGTATAAATTCATTTTAGTCTTCTTAGTTATTATAAAAATATAAAAAGAAAAAACAATTCCTTGCTTATTTTGTATAGTTCTTTGGAACAAATTCATCTTACGGGCTAATCTTTACAAAAGTAATTTAAATGCAGGGTTTTGAATTTCAGCAGATTTCTTGAGGGCCATTAATCTTGATCTTCTCTGTTGGATCTTAGGCAAATTCTTCAGTGTCTCGATTCTTGATAGGCTGCCATCACTTCTTGGGTTGAGTTTTCCGAACATGGTTTTATTAACTTATATAACACAATAAAAATAATAAATATACATTAGCAACATTCATGCTATACTATATTTTTAATATATGTAGAAATATTTTCAAAAGGTTGTTAAAATCTCTATAAAACTAAGTTTTAAGATCTGTTATAATCCATGGCTAAAAGCATTCCATCCTCCTCATTGTCTATATATATCATAAATATAAAAAACACCAAAAGTAATATACGTAAAATTTCATTCATAGAAATTATAGAGCAATAGACTTTATTTTAAAACCATTTCCATACAGACTTACATCTTAAAAGAACATAAAATTTATTGAGACTAAATAGTAACAAACTTAAAAAGTAATTATAAACAAATACTCCATTCAGTATCTGTAATTGTAATTAGGGTTTTGATAAGGATTACCACCTCTACGGTTGTAATCATAATCATAATTGGGGCGGGTAACCCTGGGATTTGACTGCGGTTGATCAGTTTGTTTTAAGGTTTTGGCGCGAGCTGCTAGTTGTGATACGAGTTGTGCCGGCGTGAGATGAGCTATTGACATAGGAGCGCTTCCACTGCTGCTGCCGCTGGGATTGAACACTGACTTCGAACTGAACAAATCCTCTTCTATCACCTGCGTGTGCACCGATGACGAGAAGTACTCCGGCTCCGTCGACGTACTCGCGTCACAAAACTTAGTAGTCTCACGAATTTCACACACTTCACAAATTGGTTTTATTGTTTGCACTGACACTTCTTGCACATTCTTCTGTGTCTTCTTCGGTCTTGATACCACTTTGTCTAACTTCAACGCATGTAAAACTGATTCGATAACCTGCTTGTTCCGTTGAGCGAAATTTTCGTTCTTCGAAAATTGAAACTCCACAGCTGACTGCCTCTTTAATGGCGAAGTAAACTTCGGTGTGATGGCCTTCGTCTCTTCTCTGATTAATAAGTTGTTGATCTTCAGACGCTTGGGTAGTTTTAAATTACCAAGTTGGGATAAAGCTACAACACAGCGATTCAGCACTGGAAGTACAAAGTTGACAGATTTATTGAAAGGATTATCTTGCAAAAAAAATTAGAATAGTAACACTACCTACCTGAAACTCTTTCTTTAGGATCCATACTACTAGTAACACCTGAAATATTAAAATACTTTAAAAACTATACATACAGGTAAAATCCGAAAGTTGCAATTCAATACAAACATATCAACTTTACACAGAAAACTTAATTCTTTATTACCCTTATTAGGAGCCAACTTCAAATAATCTTCATGTGAAAGTTTACCATCTGCCACCAGCTGGAAAATTGATATAGGGTTTATTTTATAATAAAATGTTTAACAAAGAAAAGCAGATAAAAGTATATCTACCTTTGCTAATGCATCATAAGGTGTTGAGGGTGTAGTTTGTAATATTTGTGAGGCTACAGGGTTAATAGCTACCGCTTGACTTGTTTGTGGTTGTATTGGTGCATGTATAGGAGCAGGAACCATAGATGGTGTAGATAACAAATTTGTTTCTAATGGAGGAGCTGGAACTGGCTGAGGTATGTGAACTGGTTGTGGTTCTTGTTGAGGCGGGAAGTAGGATTCATTGTAACCAGGATAACTTGTTTCCTGAGTATATGAGTATGATGGCCCTCTATATTCAGTAGCTGGAGGTGGACTATACTCTACTTTTATTGGCATACTGCTAGCAAGGTGTTTGTATTTTTCTGGATAAAGAAAGTCATCTTTTTCTTCACGGCGAGGGGGAGACATAGATCGCGATCGCGATCTTTTATTTGAAAAGCTTCGCCTTATAGGTGACCGAGATCGACGTTCCCTTCGAGGTCCAGGGCTTTGCTTGAACTTCCTTATCCTTCCAGGACTCCTTCTCGGGCTCCGATGGGGATTGTTTGGGTGACGCCGCGGGCTCATTCTTGGACTACGGTGACGAAAAGGAGAATAATGTCGACCTCTTCTTGGAAAAAAACCTCGTTCTTGTCTTGGATGGCCACGACGATATCTCATAGGTGGTGACTCATGACGATGTCTCGGTGAAAATTCCCTTCGATGCCTAATAGGAGACTTGTAGCGAAACCTTATCGGTGATTCACGACGGAACCTAGGCGATTCTTCTCTGTGTTTAAAGTAAACAGGTTCACGATATTTTGGTAGATCCTCTTCAATCTTATACTTCTCTTTAGCTAAACGTTTCTCCAAACCGACTTTTTCTTCTATTTTTTTCTTTTCACTGATAGATTCGTCATAATAATCATCCAACTCAGTTCCGGGTGGTCGCAAATCGTCGGTAGATTCAAGATGCTTAGCGAGATATTCTTTGACCTTTACTTCTTTATCCCTCTTAATTGCTTCCTGCGTTTTACTGGGATCTCGGCGGCTTCCCGGTCTTATGTAGTCGTCTAAAAGGTCGCTAGAACCGTGTTTGTCTTCTTTAGCTATTAGCTCACGTAAATCATTAACACTGTTGACTGCTTCTTCGTCGATCCGACGCGATCGTGGTTTGTCATCATTGTTCCAGCTATCAATTACACTGAGACCGTCCATGAAATCTTCTTTGTTAAAATCATCAAAGAAATCACTAGGAATATCTTCTCCATCGGAGGATTCCTTTTTTGACTTGGAATCCATTTTATCGGAATAAACAAAACGGAAAAACAATATTTACCTAACTTTCCTTACTTAACTTATAATAATTTTCAAACAAAACCGGTACAGTTTACATTAAGACTAGGACATAATCAATAGAGAGACAGTAATAGAATAATGAACATAACAATATTATATTTGTAATAACAGTTGCGTAATAAAACTTAAAAGTAAAAAACTACTAAACTAGCAGAAAACAATGTCAATTTCATCCCTTGAGTCTGAAGACTGAACGTTAATATAAATATTACAACTTCAGAAATCAATCGTCAGTTACACTCACAAGTCAAAACTCGGGACCACACCGTACAACCATGAACCAACTCCAAATTAGTTGACCTATCTGTCAAATGACTATTGAGAAAACACAAAACGACAAAAGCCGATTGTCATTGTAAATTTTACTTTTTCTTACGTATGAACAGATAACAAAGCAGCTATAGAAAATCTCAGTAAACGAACACCTCTTATTTATTTTCTATTTTTTATTAAATTAAATGTTACATTTTAATGTACTTACATAAGAATTACATTTTAGTTTATGTAATATTAAAAAAGAATTAAAATAACTTCCTCGGTACAGGCTGAGCCTAGTGCGGAAGTCAACGATGTTTTCACCTCTGATAAATTCCCTCAGCATTACAAATTTTTAATTTCAATTTTATTTTAAAAAAGAATTATTTTTGTATTGTGATGCAAATAAACGTTTTTTCATTTTTTTTTCATAAATTTTTATCTATTTTTTCGTATACTGTGGTCTGTCATGAACTGTCAAAATTCATAACAAACCACTACGAAGTACGAACTGCGAAGTCCATAAAAAATAGAAATTAGAATTCAAATATAAATGATTATGGTTTGTTACTTACTCGGACTCAATAATTAAAAATATGGAGTTAACTCAAAGATTAGAGTGTACCCAAGAATCATTTTCAAACCAAACAGAAAGAGTATGCCCAGAGCAGGTATAACTTACATTCTCTATATAACACTTACTTTTTAAGTGAATAAGAATTTTTATCATCTATTAATGTTAATTTTAGATTGGATTCCTAGGAATATGTGGAACAAAGTATCCAGTAAAAAAAGGTCCCAATAAAATAGGCAGAGATCCACAAACATGTAACATAATTTTAAACTTAAATGTAAGTATTATATATTAATTTTGCCAAACGAATTGTTTGCAATTTTTTACTTATATAATTACAGTCACAGTAGTTACTGCAGAACGTTTAGAAAAACGCTGTGCAATTTAATTCAAGTTATGTATATAATCTAACTTTAAATAAAATAATAATTGGTTACTTTTATGTTTTAGTCCATTTCTCGTCAACATGCTGTGTTAAATGTTTTAAGTAGCAATGAATATATGTTAATGGACTTAGACTCGGCAAATAAAACAAAGTTACAAGATGTAAGTATATACTATGATAAGAAGTATGCTCGAAATTATCCTTTAATAATATTGCAATTGAAAATAAAACAATTGTTTGTTGTTTACATTAAGATGTGTACAGAAAACTCTATTTCTCTCTCTATTAAAGATGCATTATAGCTCTAGAAATGTACATTCTTATAAGTTTTTCATATCAAAAGCTATATAAAACAAGGGAATTTAATTACAAATAATTTTATTTGTCCAGAAAACATTGCAACCATACATTCCACACCCCCTCCATAACGGAGACACAGTTCAATTTGGTCAGGTTTTTGGTATATTTCGATTGTTGGAAGATGATACAGATTTACCGATGACTCAAGCCTTGGATATTCCCGACACACCTATAGCAAGCAAATTTATGTCCAAATTAAATCATGTTACTACAGTACCAGAATCTCCAGATGTCAGTGATAAGGTAGGATTTTATTTAATATACAATTATTTTATTGTATTTTTTTTTTTTTTTTTTTTTTTTTTTTCGAATCCGAACGTTTCGTCGTGTGCAGCGGACGTGTTTCTGTGATTTAAATTTACGTAGTTCCTTTC
This sequence comes from Eurema mandarina, assembly GCA_018238005.1. Classification (NCBI taxonomy): domain Eukaryota; kingdom Metazoa; phylum Arthropoda; class Insecta; order Lepidoptera; family Pieridae; genus Eurema; species Eurema mandarina. The sequence goes on from DWAJ01002194.1 coordinate 14,272, forward strand.
GTAATTATAGTCAAAACTTTAAAGTAATTAAATAAACAAGTTGTGCGAATAGGTACAGTTAAATGTGAATTGTGTCGTACTTTTTGTAAGTGCTGATTGAGGTGTTTTAACATTAAGTGTGAACCTTTACAAACGAAAAATATCACATAACCAGTACGCGCCGCAGAGCTCATTGTTAACTGGACGGAACGTGTATTTGTATGAAGCGCCCGCGTCTCAGCCAGTTTGATAGACCTGTTGGCGACCCTACCCGCCTTGTACGGCGGTGTATTATTATCGCTATTGCATAGTACAATTTAAATTTTTATTTTTATTTTAAATTTCAACAAATCCTTAATATAATTAAAACCATGCCGCTGAATCGTTCACCACCTGGGCAAAAGGCTTCACCTTTGATATCGGTAGACTGTGCTGTATCCCCTGAGAAGAACGTATCAACTAAATCGCGTCAAAAGCGCAAATATGATCGGATTGAATTGCATACAGATGAAGCGCTGGCCGACATAAGGAAACAATTAACGGAACTTAAAACAATACATGAATCACAGTTCGCCGCGATTAAACAATCAATTGAGGTAGTAGTGAAACAAAATGAAGAGATGCGCCTTTCCCTCGAGTTTCTGTCAAACAAATACGATGACTTACAAATAAATCATGAAAAGCTTCTTGAGGAACGGAAAAATGATCTGAAATATACTCATATGCTCGAGGAGAAGATCGAAAATTTAGAAAAAAATAGCCGTGCCAACTGCGTAGAAATAAGAAATATTCCCTTATCCACTTCTGAAAATAAATCCAGTCTGCTTGAGACGGTATTAACAGTTAGTAATGCAATCGGTTTACGTGTCAATTCGAATGATATTTTTGACGTTTTTAGAGTTACAAAAAATACTTCTAGAAACAAGCCAATAATAGTTCAGTTTTCGAATGTTTTATGGAAAGAAAAATTATTAAAAGCTGTTAAAACGTATAATAATACAACCAAAGAGAAGAAGCTCAATACAAGTTTACTCAATTTACAAGGACCCCCAGCACCTATTTACGTTTCAGAGTCCCTTACAGCAAAAGCAAAAAAAATATTTTATCATGCAAGAGAACTACAAAAACAAAACTCATATTCATATTGTTGGACTGCAAACGGCAAAATATACCTGAGAAAGAAAGAAGGCTCGCCAGCTATAAGAATAAATAGCATTGAAGACCTAATAAAATTAAAAAGCACACCGTGACTATATTCTGAATGCTTCAAATTATTTCAAATTGTCTTTCTGTGTATAATATTGATAACGATATTGATTTTAATTGCTTTGATATTTTATTATTATATAATTTCAATCGCTATAACATATTTAATTTGTCATGTAACGTTTTATAATTTAGATGTTAACAACAATGTATTACACTCTTCACTCACATACATTAACATTTTACTCTTTACATATACTGGTTGCACTGACGGTAGAGAGAGCGTTTTGGCTCAGCAATTCGGTGGTATTGTTCCATATAGTGTTTACGTATTTACAAATGGCTGATATAGATAATATTATCCATGATATCGAAAGATTTGAAGTATCGGAAGCTTTTATATCATCCCCAGAATGCTGCTTTGAGTATTTGACTTGCACTAACCAGGGTCTTATTCTACTTCATGTAAATATACGGAGCATAAATTGTAATATCAACAACCTTCTTATACTTTTATACAGACTTAAAAAAATTAATTGTGACATAATCGTACTTACCGAGTGTTGGCTTAGTAAAGCGGACAATATTCCTATAATAAGCAATTTTGACAGCCACTTTTCATCGTTCAAAAACCAGAATGATGGCGTTGTAGCATACATTAAAACAAGCCTTTTATATGACATTCAAGAACCTGTGTTCAGTGACGCTACATCCCTCATAATTAAACTGCGAAACAACATCACAATTATCGCTATTTACCGTTCTCCCTCGTTTCTAAATATAGTTCCTTTTCTACAATCCTTTAACACAATTCTACAAAGGCTATCTAACAGTACTAATTTGATAGTTGTGGGCGACATCAATATAGACATTGCACCACGGAATAGTGACCCAAATTCTGAACCTTACCTGAACATTGCTGCTTCTCATGGTTTACTCCCTGCTCACAGATACCCCACACGTTTCAGTAAATGTATCGATCACGTTTTAATTAGAACTTTAGAAAATTCGACCACAATAGTTTTGGATGCTCCATTAACAGATCATATCCCTGTTATTTTTAACTTAAAATTAAATAACAAATATTCAAATAAAGGCATATTTAAAAGAAAACTAGACATACCAGCAATAATATCGGTCATAGATAATTCGGACTTTTCAGACGTATTTGAGTGTACAGACCCCGAAGTCGCTGTTGATATAATTATTCGAAAAATTCAAATTATAATTCAAGAACATACTACTGAAATAAAAATACCCAAGAAATTTAAGATACTAAAACCCTGGATTACTCCTGGCCTTTTGAGGTGCATAAGACAGCGTGACAAACTTCATAAGAATTTAAATAAAACTCCTAACAATGACTTACTTAAATTAATTTATAAAAGATACCGCAATTTTTGTAATAATTTACTAAAAAAAACCAAGGTTGCATATGAAAAATCTGAACTTCAAAAGGCCAGTGGAAATTGCAAGGAAACTTGGAACATAATAAAAAAGATCGCTCATATCAGTAGAAATCCTCGACAACCAAAAGAACTTCTCGCCCTAGATATAAACCCTAAAATTGTAACTGACAAAATTAACAGTTACTTCGCATCTGTTGGTCCAGAATTGGCATCTCAAATTATCCCCACCTCTGCTGATTGCTCCACTTGCTACAATCCAATTTCAAACTCTCTCGTTAACTCCATGGGAATGCCGGATGTGGATGAATTTGAGCTTCACTCAGCAATAAGTAATCTTCGCACAGGTTGTGCTACTGGATGGGATGGCATCCCAGTTTCTGTAATTAAGGGTGCTAAAAACAAATTAATCCTTCCCCTTAAACATGTTTTTAATACTAGTATCTCCAGTGGAATCTTTCCTAATGCTTTAAAACGCGCCATGGTACAACCTATTCACAAGGGTGGGGACAGAAACAGTATAACTAACTATCGCCCGATTTCTATTTTAACGTCCTTGTCTAAAATATTTGAAAAAATTCTAAACAGGCGTTTGCTAAGTTTTCTAAAGGTAAATAATGTACTATCGGAACGGCAATTTGGATTTCGTAGTGGGATATCCACGCATGATGCAATTATAGATTTAACTGACACAATTGCAAAAAATATTGATAATAAAGTAAAAACAATAGGAATCTTTCTCGACCTCACTAAAGCTTTCGATACTGTTTCTGTTCCTATTCTTCTAAATGGTCTAGAGCAGTTGGGCATTCGTGGAAATACATACACACTTTTTAAAAGCTATCTCTCATATAGATGTCAGCAGACTAAAATTGATGCTATTGTTAGTAGTCCTATAAACTTGTCAAATTTTGGTGTTCCACAGGGTAGTGTTCTTGGTCCCACTCTATTTCTATTATATATAAATAGTCTTTGTTCTCTTCAAATTCCCAACTGTCGAATAATATGTTATGCTGATGATACTGTTTTGCTAGTTAACGGGCCCACTTGGAATGCGGCAGCCATCAATGCTGAGCGAGCACTTGATATTGTCCTTTCTTGGCTTAATAAAAATCTCTTAACCCTAAATTTAGGCAAAACCAAACTAATTGCTTTTTCTGCTAACTCTGCTTCTCAACCACCTTCTAACTTTTTACATATCAAAGCCCATCACTGTTCAAATGTCCCACACTGTAACTGTCCATCCATCGAGAGAGTCGATCAAATTAGGTACTTAGGAGTCGTAGTGGACAGTACTCTGTCCTGGTGCAGCCATATCTCTTCAGTATGTAGCAGGGTAAGAAAACTTATGTGTATATTTAAAAGACTACGAGCGTCAGTTAGCTTAGACTTACTCCGTCTTATATACTCAGCTCTTGGGCAGAGTATCATATCTTATTGTCTTCCCGTCTGGGGTGGTACTCATGGTGAATACTTATTGAGGCTCGAACGTGCCCAACGGGCTGTTCTAAAAGTCTTGTTAGGAAAGCCGGTTTGGTACAGTACTACATGTGTCTACCGAGACTGTGAATTGCTGCCTGTTAAACGATTGTATGTTTTGCAGACGATCCTTCTAAGACACTCGCGAACGCCATACGATCCTACCGTGGAGGCGTGCCGTAGAAAGGATCGAATCTGCAAAGCAGA
>DWAJ01002195.1:0-18543 GCA_018238005.1 Eurema mandarina
TGCGAGGACAAGGCGGACAAACCGCCGGAGCGGTGCGCGCGCGCGCTGGGCAAGCGCGCCTCCGGGCCCTGGCCGCCCTCGCTCGCGCTGCGCAACCGGCTGCGGAGGAAACTTGTCAAGTAGTGCGTGAAGTGTTATGGTTACCTGTGAGTGTGGTGTTGCAACGGTGCCTTCGAAGTACTGCCAAAGTACTCTTTTGACTGTTTATATCGCGCTCGGCGCCGCGGCCGCGGACGCGCGGCTCGCGACAGATCCAAAGATGACTGCGTCGTATACGGTTAGATTTCTGTTGTTTTTATTTTATTTTATCTCTCGTTTGAGCTCGGATCGTAGTTTTAATTTAGCGTACCGCCTCTCTGGCGACTCACTCGGTTCCGACTGTTAGTTTTCTGAATGCTTACGTTCCTGCGTATCGATAATCTTATACACCTACGGTCACGGTCGACGTAAACAATAGTACAAAAGCATATTGCATAGTTAACTTGTAAGACGAAAGCGTGGACCAGGCGGATAATGTTAGCCCAAATGAATACATATTTATTTATCTATATTTATAGCACCTATCGTGTTGCATTTAACTTTAGGCAAATGTGAAAATTATATTTTCATAAGGATCATGTGAAGTCAGAGGCTACATATATGACTATCGCTGAAGATGTGATTTCTCTCAACCTTTGTATGTTTACAGAAGTTTAATTTTGTAGCTAGAAAATGCGATATTGAATTAGATATTTGTACCAAGAGTGCTTTTTCAATAGATATAATATATACATATGAGTATTTTGTATTATCAATGACGATATTTTTATACAAGTCTCCAGTAAATTTATAATGTGTAATTTCTTTTTCGTTGTAAAATGCAACTGTTAAACATCAGATGTTATTCTTTTGGAAAAAGAACTATATTTCGTATAATCATTTGGTGACTATTCATATTAAATTGGTTAATAAAATGAGATTTATGTTAGTATGTATTTTATAATACTGCAAGTTTGTAAATGTTGAATTAGTTTTGCCTTTCCAAATAAAAATAAGAGCTTTCCATAAAAATTCGTTCTCTATAAAATAGATTTATATTTTATTTGTGTGTTTTGTAGGATTATGTATTTCATATAACTGTCTTAAATAAACCTGATATATTCATTAGTATTTGCCTTCATTACTCTTGGTGCTTGAATGTTATTTCTAAATTCCTTAAAACATCTCAATCTGTGCCCTATTTTTAATTTCCATATTAATAATAATGCATTGTGATTATAAAACCATTGATTTATGTTAAAAGACCAAAAACCATTGTGTTTACGATTTTGTTGACTCTGTAAAATACATATACATTATATATAAAAGAATTGAGGAACTGTTTTAATGATTTGACTATATACGTTAGATTTTTTAATGTTTAAAGTTTTGTGTACAATTGTACATAATTGCATGGTATATAAACGTTGAATCAATATTGTGCCTCATTTGTTACCGACTTAAGCAAAAACATAGGTAAAAGTGTTCTTTGATAAAATGAGATATTATGTATTTTTTAATAAAAAAATAAATTTTTATGCAGTGTAATTAGCTGTAAAAGAGAGTATAATATAATTTGTTAAGATAATTGTGTAAAGGTCTTAGTGAATTTTTCATATGCAATTTGGTTTGTAAAGTATGGAAATCCCATTATTCAATTGATACCTACTAAAATTTTATAAATTATTATTATTATAGATTTACTAATTAAAATTAACATGATGAGCAATGTTTAGTGTTAATGTATACAACTAAAAGGTTTTTATTCAATAACGTTAACATATCGACATACGGCTTTCGTTGTTTTTAAACTTACAATATATGGGATTTGCATACTATGCTCGAAATATGCCGTTTGTCAGCATTAATATGTGCAAGGATATAGAATGTTAAGTTTCAGAGATTTGACTACATTGTTGGAGGGTAAGTTGTATGATGGCCTTGATTGTAAAACATTTGGTGGTTATAGTGCATACTGCTAAAGTTTAAAGGGAAGCTGAAACAAATTTATAACTATACATATTATTAATACCTATTAAAGTAAAGGATTATTGTAGACTTTATTTTTTGATTTAAATAAAGTTTGTATGAAAGACAAGCGTATGTTTTATTTGAGGCGACACGGGATGAATGCGGAAGCTGCGTTACGGTACGATCCCCTGCACTAGGCATGAATGGGTGCCAACCCGGCCCTATTCCGCCGACATCTGTCTCGAACAATTGGCGCCCGGCCACCCTCCTATTCCAATTCGCTAGGTTATAGTTTGGACGCACGCCTTGCGTCCTGTCGTTTTCTACCCGGCCGGTCGTCAGTTACGCCACGATCGTAGTATGAGTCGTGTCTATTTTACAGTATTTTATATTTCATAAGCAGTCATGCTAATATAGTGTTCTAAATTTAATATAAAAAAGAGGTGATTTTAGTGATATTTTTCGGTTTTTAAAAATAGGAAAGCAGATCGATTATGACGTGAAAAAACGCGGGAAACGAGCTTTTTTAGTGCGTGTTATCGATCGGGGACTGCTCTACTGCATTGCAACGGTGCAGGACGATAAATGATTGTACGGTTTTGTTTACGTCGTGATGTTACATTTTCTATTAATACGTAAAACTTGTGCATTTTTAATTATTCTCATATATAGCAAGTTTTAAAAATATTCAAGAACTTATTTTATCTATAATTTACCTTGCGTTAATATAAAACATATTCATTTAAATTAATTGCTGTAGTATTAATTATTTAAACTGATAAAGTTGGAAAGGAACGTTAGGTTATTTTATTATTACAACGATGACGATAATACATTCCCCGTGTTTTCGAACTGGCTCTACCAGTTTTTTATTTACTATTGTAACGTATATCCAACAATTTGTTGATCATCTACCGTTTAAGACTCAGATAATGATTGCCTTTTAACATTTTGCTATCTGTATATTTAAAAAAGGAACGCATAGAAATATAATTTGCGCTATTACAATAAACGGTGCAGAGTGCAGACTGCATACTCTTTAAAACTAAAAATAATTCGTTATTTTATAAGCTTATTTGCCTTAATGCATATGGGTTGATAATATACGTATTGCGCGGGCATATTATAAATAATATACAATGTAATATGTACATGTTTTTTTGTAAAAAACCCATCGATTTTTAAAATTATCTTATCTTTGAAATAAATTATGTACCTAACTACCTATATTTTGAAATTGAACCAACACATAGACGATTTGGTTTGAAGTAAGTATTTCATAATACTTATAATTAACCATAAACATTAGTTCCATAATAACATATATTGTGGGATCTTGAGACCAGATTCTGCGTGACGTAAAGAAACCTTATACCTGAAACTAGGAGACAAAGATCGTGTATAATAGAATTGAAGTTACGTAGAAGATTTAACCTGAATGCACAGCGAACAAAAGAATGCAGCTTAGCTCTAATTGCTATAGTTTTACAGGAAATTAACTTAGATATAGCATACATATGTATGTATCATAATTTTTTTACTTATAATTTATGTGGATTTAAATAGTGTATAAACCTTTTTTTCTTAACTTTTTTATTAGTAGATTATTATTAATACTGTTAAGTATATGTTATCCATTGGTATAATAGATATTATGGACACCGCGTCTTGCTTTTTTCGTAAAATCGTTGAGCAGTTTTTACTCTTTCCAAACTTTAACTGTTGTAAAGGTTTTTCTTGTTGTGTTATAACAGTTCTGCTCTAGATACTTATGAAAACGACTAACTTTCATATCGCTTTGAGTGAATAGAATAATTGGTGGTAAAATAAATAAACGTGTTTCTTATTAATATTAGAATAGGCACAGATATTTTTTACTTTCTCTGTGCAGTCGACAAAAAAATACACATTCAGCAATTTATAAGAAAGAAAATACTAATATCTAAAACTTAAAGAATTTATTATCTTGTAATAATTAGTAATTTTTGTAATTACCAGAGCGCTGGTAAATAATTTTTTGTTAAGATGTTTTGCAATGTTTATTGGTACTATGTACATATTTACCATATAAGCAATGTCTACGTTTGTATGTCTATGTACGTTAAAAAACGAATATATTAAAAGAAACCAAATGATTTTATTCGATAAAATGAGAATTCCGTTTCGCTCGTAGTTAACTCACGTAAATTTTAACGATGAACTGTATTTAATTGTATTCATTAATATTAATTCTTTACTAAAACAGACGAAATAATTCACGTTTCTTAGTTTTGGCTTTTCGAAGTTCCATGGTAGGTAGTTCTTATCGCTTAGCGGTTACAAGAAACTTTCGCGATATTTTTTACGTTTTTTCGCGGTAACCGCTAGATTTCCATTGTTGACGCTTATTATTCCATCTTGTGAATATGAATTCAGTACAAATTGTAATGAATATATTTAGGTATTTAATTAACTGTCGACTTTATCTGAAGGTTTTCTTTGATATGTGTGAGGTTATTTATTTTTTTGAGGTATTTTATAAAAAAATGTGATAAAGGTAGACTCATTTAAAATATTTAATTAATAGAAGTAGTTACGAATCTATATGAGTAGGTATAATATTATTCGAATCGCATAAGTAATTCTAATGTTTTAAACGAGCTAGAATATTTATAAAAGTTTTAAATATTTACATAATAATAATAATTTAAAAATAAATTTTACCAATTCAGAATCTAACTTAATTATTTGAATTACTGACTTAAACGAAAACTTGAATCATAATATGTACCTATACAAAACAACATCAACAAATAAACTTATTTCTGATGCTGTTGTGTGTGAAATTATGATGATTTATGTCTAAGTTTATATCTTACTTAATTTCATAAAAAAAATTATTTAATTATATAACAATAAGTCATAACAAAGAGGAATAACAGTAATTAGCACTTTATTTTTAATCTCGCTTAAGTACTAACTAGGCATAAATATGGTCACTCTAAGTACACAGAAAACTTAGAAGTGCGGCTGGTTTCATTGGCCTTTAGTTAACTTACTGCGATTTTACAATTACTGCAGTGTATTTCGATATTTCCTACTTTGAACTCCGGTCATTAGGTCTTTCGTTCTTGTCAACGACTTGACAAACGAACGCGTACTATGATCATGAAATAAAATTATAAAAACTAATTCAAATATAAAGAAAATAATTACAGTAAGCAATTGAAGAAACGTTTACTATAAATCGTTATAATAACATTAAAATCACCTTTTGTAGTAGGTATGTGATGTCTCCAAAGAACTGAGTAAAACTGTGATATTTTGAGTGACGTGATATTGTGATTTTTTATTATAAGGATAAAGCTGGCATAAAATAATCATGGGTAAGTGTCAAAAGATTTTTTTTTAATTATCTGTGTATGAAGTATTCTAATAGAAGCCGGGATTTGTCGTTAGTTGGACTTCATTTTATTTTTTCGGCGTTAAAAAGGAAATACTACATCTCATATCTCCATATTCCCTCTCACCCTTATTTTCTTAATTATTAAAATCTTGAAATAACAACAATATTATAAGAGTTAAGTCAAAATAACATTAATATTTGGAAGAGAACGCGCCAAATATTCTGTCAAAATAGTGAGTGTCCGAACTCCGATACGTTGCAGTATCTTCTCACTCTATGGTATAATACGCACGTAAGACGAGTGAGAATGTCACTATAATAAATATACAATGGTGCAATTCTCACAGATCTTCACCAGTTAGAATCCCACCATATAATAATATTGATCACTATATTTACTTGATTCTTATCTATACTAATATTAAATAAAGAAGTAAAGTTTGTGTAAGAGAATAGAAAGCCACATTATTGCCGAGTGTCATAGGCTATATAAAAACCGAAAAGGATAATTAACATTATGCCCAACGAAGTGGGCACGGGTCTGCTAGTTTAGAATATAACTTGAAACACATAATATTTACTTATTCATAAATTGTGTGGTTATTATTATTAAGTGCTGGCTCTCCCAGTTTATGGGGTTGATCACTTTTCATCAAATAACACGCTATATCGAATGCCCTTTGTATAAGAAAAATTAGAAATAGCTAAATTTTGTTCCTAATTAGTCACAAATCTCAACCCGTATTATAAATGTCTATTTCTATTCTCATTTCTCGTAAATATATATTAATTAAATACATCGGTTAGTCTACTTATTCAAACATTTAAACTTTAAATTACACATAGAGCTCAAACGAATTAATCTAGCTAGGAATGAAAAGGCACCGCATGTCGTGTGACCTAAAAGTTACTAGGACGCCGACGCTATGTCTAATGTATAGAGTAAAGAGTATTATAGACTATAGACGAACATAACTTCGAGCGTTCATTAATTGCTTGCTCGTTTCTAATACTGTCTTAGATACTGATATTATAAAGTCATATATTTAGGTAGATTTAGTTTTCATGTATGGTTTTTAAATAACAGCCTGCCAGTCAATAATGATTAATTTTTATTGGTTATGAGTTATGACCGTTAAAAATGTCTTGCCAACTTTTTAAAAAGGGAACGCAGGGGAGATATAAGGGAAGGAATAGGAGTGTAGATTTTACCTCTAATGATGAAAGTGATGAATTTATACGATAAATGCCGGAATACTGAAACGCAACTTACATTTAAGTACAACTTAAACGGGTCCGATTTGACAGTTCGCCATACAATTCCGTCAATATTACAAGACGTGCTTAACTTTAATTTGAGTATGAGTAAGTATTTGGCCGTAAAGGTAGATATTCTATTATATAGGTATTCGTAGTTTTTCAATTACAGAGCATAGTGCGACATTTCGACCAATGTTAAATTATAGAATAGGTAACATTTTTAAATTTTCTGGCCCTGCACATTACATGCATCCAGAAAAAGCACTAGTTGATAAACTTTTGAAAGTTCTCGATATATGAATGAAGAAAGATGTAGTTAAACCATTCTACGTTACGCATTATTTCGTATAATGCGGAATAATGCTATAATTGAAAAACTAGAATTACCTGCTTGGATCTGAGTGTCTTGGGAGTATGGTCGATAGTTGATATATTAGAATTCCAGCTCAATTTAAAAGAGCATTTCAGTGAAGTTAAACTTGTATATCAAACTGCCGAAGTTAATTGATATGACTCTGTCTTAAACTTGATTTGTCTTTCAGTATTCAGGCGTTAGCTTACATAGATGCCTACTGTATAAGACATAAGTAAACAAAACCTTTGGACTACCTAGATGACTACCGGTGCCGATTTTCTAGATTTTCTGAACTAGAAACTAGAAACGAACTAGAATCAAAGTATTATTTCTAAATAATTTATTCAATGAATAGGTATAACTCAATAAATACGGCGCGCAAATATTTGCGACAGCGCGAGAGGTCCTCCTTGAGTCTGTTTCAAATGAAACCTGTCTCCATCATTTGATATCTTCCCACGTACAGCATTAATTCCATTGACTTAACAGTCACTGATTAATTAACAATAAACCTTTCGTTCGGAACATGTCTAAACCATATTTGTAATGCGAGGTCGAAGAATGTTCATTTGTTTGTGATTTTTCGCATATAACTTCGTACTAATTTAGTCAATATACATTTCATTCATTCATTCGTTCTTATGAAAATTCGTGTCATAAAGACTCAACACAGTTCATAGTTTCTTTATTAGCCAGTCAAATTCCTTTAATTAAATGCCATCGAAAACATTTAAAAAGCACTAGTCTCGCAACAAAGATCTTTTACTGTAAGATGTGTTAATTCATTAAGTCCTTACTTGAAGAACTTTCAGTCTCAACGTAAGTAAGTAACTAACTTATTAGGTACGTAATTAGCTAACAACCAGATGACGTATGGTTAAGCCAGAGATCAATATATAGAACTTATTATTTATATATACTTTACTATCATATGGGATACTTATATACAGGTATATCTGTATGTAAATTTTCAGCCAAATCCATGAATTTGTTGTATACGTAAAATAGCAACAAACATGTAGTATGAAAGTACATAGCCTTACCAACTTACAGTATGTTATTTACCTCATAAGCTATAATTTTAAAAAAGTTAGGTTTTACTGAACATAAGTGCCAAGATACTGGCCAGTTTTAACATCTGCTCTGTTGTTATTACTTGCACAGAATAAAAAAAAAAACTGCACACAAAAGAGTATATGCCTTTGCGCGCCTTTTTTATGTTTGGAGGTAGTTATTATTGATTAGACTTGTATTGAACGCATTTAACCTACTTAATATATCGGTTTAATATATCAAAAGATAAAGCTACCCACGCTGTGATTTGGTTATGAATCAATACATTAACATACATTAGCCGGATAATGATATTAACATGACAAAATAATCTACCAAAATATTAATCAATATTTGTTATATTTAATACGACATTTTTGTACACTCGTTGTGTACTTCGGTATGATAATTGATTCCGTTTTTTTCAATAATGTTCAGTTTACAACATAGCTAATTTGAAACAAATACCTATATACATATATAATAATAAGTAATAACTAGCTGTGCCAGTGACAACGCCCGCGTAGAAAAGTGACTTTTGAAAATGCCTAACCCGCGCCAACAAACGTTCAGCAAATTCAACGTGATTCTTTAATTTGCAATAACTTTTTTATTTATCAACCGATTGACATGAATTAAAGACTAAATGTTAAGTTAAGCTTACCACAATATATAATTGAAAACCCCATCTAGATAGGATAAGCCGTTTCTGAAATTAGCCTGCACAAACAAACAGACAAAAATTCCAAAAATCATTGTTTTGGGTTTTATTGCGTTAATAAAGGTCTCCTGTAATATTTTTTCTCATGTATCTTCCATGTACAGACAGGGACTCGTTACGTTTTTATTATATGTATAGATAGATATAGATATAGAAAAATAATTTTCAAAATTGGTTTAATAGGTCCGCCGTACGGGTTAGTAAGAACTAAGTCTTAAACTAAAAACCAATACGTCTACTTAATATATTCAATTTAATCTATAGAAAAAAAAGTTAATAGCAAGGACTAAATTACGATCACGATCCTCCGATAGTTTACAATCTCCCGAGATATATTGTAATCTATCTCTACTTATCATTATAAGATGACATGATGATGAGTCATTATCATTACTGACATATCATGTCATGGCATAATATGATGTTATACATACATACATATTTTATACGAGTATAGAAAATCGTATTAGCTATTCTCAGACTAGGTTTTACTTAAATATTGCAAATAGTTTATAATAAGCAGAGTAATGTAGGGTTTTCGATGCATTAATAGGTAGATATAGTTCAGCTGGTAGTACCTACAATCTAGATTCAAGCAAATTGCATAAACGAGACAGACATAATAACAGTTGCAATACCCATATCCGCTCGCCATGTACCTAATTTCATATACGAGTATAATCAGCTAGCTTATAATGTTGTTTTAAACCGACTTCGAAAAAAGGATGAGGTTTCTCAATTCAACTTTTGTGTACTCGTCCAATCGTCATATGCAAGCATATTATCTTTTTGTATGTTTTTTCGGGCATAACTTTTGCGTAAATTAATATTAACAATTTAAGTAGAACAATTACTGTTTATTCGATATTGTATAGATTATTAGACCTTTTTTATGGTACCATGGGCCTGCAAAAATAACTACATATAACAATTGAAAATAGTAAATACGTATTACATTATTAAAAAAAAGTATCTCTAGTTTAGAGTTTAAAGTTTGTTTATTTTTGTTTTTATCTTATTACGTTAAATGGGGGTGTCTGGTGCATTATTGATAGAAAAACTGAATTATGATATGATTGCAATAATAAAAATAAAAGTACCTAAGTACAACATATTACTTTTGGCGAGTGTGGGATAAATGTTTTGTTTTTTTGTCTTGGTCACTTGAGACAGTTTTGAATCTCACTTGTTTAAAAAAAACAAAACTTGTAATTAGAAATATCCCTTAGTTTAGTAAAAAAAAAATTTCGTTGGTGTTTATGCCTCAAAAACAAAATCGTACGTTCTTTCGTTATTTTTACCAAAGAATATTTTTTTAGGTGGCTGTTTTTTTTTCAAATCCAAAAAGCCAGTACAGATCTTTCTTCTTCAGAAAAAAATACTTGTAGTTAGAAATATCCCTTAGTTTAGTCAAAAAACATACGTTGGAGTCTTTCGTTATTTTTACCAAAGAGTAATTTTACGTAGGTTGCTGTATTTCAAATCCAAAAAGGCAGTACAAAATCGTATGTAAGCTGTAAAGTTTTTTGCTCAATGCAACCGTCAGTTGGTTATGAATGGGAGCGAGGACCGAGGTGCTACAGCGTGTGTGGGCGAATTGCGCAAACTCCAAAGCGCATTGTTATCCCGTTTCGACTTTTATTGCGAAATTAAGCTAACACTGCTTAGTTGTTTTATGTTTTATACGCTATTCTGTAATGGCTCGTCATGCTAATACTGTTATATTCATCAGTGTGAAAGAAAATAAAGGGGAATTTTAATGTCAATTTGTCTCTTCGCGCTGTGAAAGTCCCCGTGAATAGCTTTGGTATGAGCTCTATTTTAATCCACGATTCTTTGCCCAAAGGCACATTGACATGATTAGACATTTTTCGCACGAAATAGGGGTTGTCTCTAGAATTTTAGATTGTCTTACATTTTTAACAATTATTTCATCAATGATACATTCATTATTTCAATTTGTGGCATTAAAGGCTATTTTATGTATGTATGTATGGTACCTGTTATGTATGTTAGGTTGTATTAGATCGACAATAATCTTAATTAAGAAATTTATATTTTGATGGTAGCTTTTATTAAAATAGTAATTAGCTTTACGAATTTTAAAGGTTATATATAATGGGTACTTAGCTAGATACTAAAAACTAATTAACTATTTAGGAAATAAGAAAAACAAAACTAAATTAATGTAAAACTAATAACAAGCCCGAAGAATTTCCAAGGCCTGTTTAAAACGTTTTCAAAAATATAAATATAAAAGTATGACTTGCATCCTTATTAATAAATAAAATTTATTCGCAAATTTAAAACCTTATCACACCCACTTGAGAATGTTGATGTTGACGCAACGTTTCGATTCCCGCGCGAAGTGTGCAGTGACAGGAGAAGCGCGCGAAAAGCCACACCGTGCGACAGATAAAAAATATTACTTTATTTTTTAATCAGCATCGTTAGAGGCCAGTTTTTTTAGTTATCTATATCAAATCTTAGCTGATACGGTGTGTGTACATAGTGAGTAGATTTCACTTTTCAGTTTGATCTTGGTTTCTTTATAGTGTGTAAGTGTTACTCACGTGTTTTATGAGAATTGCTTCGGAGTGTTTATAAAGTATTTCTAAATTGTGTGTGAAATATTGCAGGTTAGTAATAATACACTATTTATATAACAAAATTACTCAGAAGGCATTTTTCATTCAACCTTAATAAAAATATAACGAAATAGTACATTGGTAGAAGTTATCTTATTTCTTAAATTCTCTAGTTTCGTTATCAAATGGATGTGTTATGAACGCATAGTAGTAGTGATAACAATTATTATTCACTGTTTATTGTTCCTTATATTAATACTAGCTGTGTCCCGCGGTTTTAACCGCGTAGTTCCCCTTCCCGGGGCAATACCGGGATGTAAGCTATCCTATCTTTTAAGTTGGATCAAACTGCACATGGTGTGCGAATTTTATTATAAACGGTTAAGTGGTTTATGAGTCCATTGAGGACAAACATTGTGACACGAGTTTTAAATATATTATAAGATTAATACATAGTTTAAAACATTCCCTATGTATGCTTAGATCTTTAAAACTACTCAACGGATTTTGATGGGGTTTTTTGATAAGGAAGGTTTATGTGTACTTGCGAAAATGCGGGTAAAACTGCGGGGCGCAGCTAGTTTATTAATAAAAGGTTTTGTAAATATGAACATTATAGGCTCCTTAAAATTATAATTATGACTACACAAGCTGAAAGCCTTTGTTTTATCTGTGTATAATTTGTTCCCGTGGAAATACCGGGATAAAAAGAATCCTATGTGTAAATAAATAAATTGATCTCTGTCGATAAACTTCAGCCAAATCGATTTAGCCCTTTTTTGTGTAAAATAGTAAAAACATCCATGAATACATACACGCGTTTTATTTTAATATATTGCTTACCTTACAATATTATATACATAAGCAAAAATAGTTTACACAAGGCGAAACAAGTGACAATAATGAATTTCTTTGAATAGGGACATTATATGATATGGTAATACGATGCGGATTATGACGTATAATGATAGAAATGTTACCAGAACCACACAGATTTTAATTTCCTTGTATGTTCAAAGTGCCTAACTATAAAAGTCGATTATTTATTAAAATTATTATTAATAAAATTTGGTTTTGGTCCAATTTGTTCGTTGCATATTAAACATTGTTTTTAAATAAGGCATAGAAGATTTTCTTATTTTTTTATTTCACTAATTCGAAATTATTTCTTAATAAACAGGCTATTTAATTGCATTTTGAAGCGTATTCAAAACACGGAAATCACGTCAACATAATCCAAACTTCTATAATGATAATATAATGCTCAAATGGAAAACTATGTCTGCTTGTCCTTACTTTAACAAAACGATTTTATATTATTATTATTTTTTTATCTATTCTTGTATGGAGTTTAAACAATGACAAGCTACTATATATAATTCTACTATAATATATAATTCAGTATATGTATAAGCGAAGCCACGGCTACCAACTAATAAATAATAAGTGGTATATAGAGAAGTTCTGTAAGAGTCTTTGGCGGTACCTTGCCATACCCTACCTAGAAAAAAAATTCGCCAATGGAGGGCACTGTTGCTGGGTGTCATGGGCTGTATGGAATGCCGAAAGGGTTAATTAATATTATACCCAACGAAGTGGGCACGGGTCAGTTAGTATTATAGATAATATGTTGTGATATATTATGTAAAAATATTTGTAAAAACAAGCGCTGATTCCGCCGACAAACTGCTGTGCAGTTGTAAAAAGATGTAAAAACTGTTATATTGTTTGGATTTTATGAAAAATATTAAATAAAAAAAATAGAAGGTAAGGTACCTAACCCTCTGTGATAGGACCGATCACAGGTATTGCTCGGTAAAAGTCCAACAAAGCTCATTAGATGTCCACGGCTATCCTACGAGTAAGTATTTTCCACTAAAACAATAATAAACATAGATACAATATATTGTTTTAAATAATATATACTGACGGAAATAAACTGTGATACATACAAGGATATTTGAAATCGAACACCGTAGGGAAAACCGTCGTAAATTTCATTAAGTTACGACATTTCGTTCAACCTATTAAGTATATTGTCTGATTTAATTATTTATACAAATAATTTTATATATTGGTTTATTTCTTTGCTCCTCGATAAGGGAAGGCTTATAAGAAGGGTATTTTGGTAGTATTTACTACTATTTATATCTATATAAATAAAAAATACGGGTTTGTTACAACACTTATTGAACTCGAGATTGGCTAGACCAATGTTCATGATTTTAGGGTCGTTGGATTTGTCCCCGCTCCAAATAGCAGAATACATCTTAAAAAAATTAAAACTTTATAAGGAGGGGTTAAAGAGGGGTCAAAGTTTATATGAAAGTCCACGCGGATGGAGTCGCGGGCAACAGCTAGTACTACATAATATTATAATACATTTTGCCATGAGTTCCTAAACCAGGTGATATCTTTTTTACGTAGAAGTTCTTTATTTTAATATTTGTATGAATGTTCCATTAGGATTCTGCAAATTGTACATAAAAACTACATATTCAGAATTCAACAATTTTGTTATTTACTACTGATTGTATCCTATGATACACCCAACTTCAATTGAAATAATATTGCTATCGGCATACCAAGAACTAAATAATTTAACAATCAAACATAGTAGTAATTTCTATCGAAATTGTGTCATCAGTTTTAGCTTAAATTTCCCACAGATAAAAAAAAACTATAAAATACCAAAGGAGGTATCACTTTTGAAGCAGAAAAATAAACTTATAGGATTTAATGTTAATAAACAAGTTTGCGTAGGACGATGTTGCAAGATCAGCCGATACCCTTGTCATACTCAAATATATTTATGATCTAATATTATGCATTACTTGCTTGGCTTGCATGTAAAATGTCCTGCGTATATCAAGAGTACAGGTTGGAGTACAGGAGTTTATTAAACTGGGACTGTATTTCGCAGTTTGTCTCTTCTCTCTCTCAACAATGGTTTTTAGATTAAAATAGCCTTTGCGGAAGAGTCTGAATGATATTCACTCCGATGAGACGAAACACATTAGATTTTGGTGAGAAATCCGATATAATCCTTGTTCAATATACCCCGTGAAAATCACAGTCATATAGCTTTTCTTTTTTCTTTCTCTTTTGCCCCTTTAACGTTCTAGAACTTTAGGATTCCGAAACAACTGAGTGGAAAATATTGAATAAATTTATGAAGGTAATCCATATAATGAACTTTGCATGACAATGAGATCGGTTTAGATATTTTTATTGATTCTGAAGTTGTTGAAGCTTAAATTGTTAATGAGCAATTTGGAAAAATTAGTGCAAATAGCAAGCAATTGCCCAATTATTAATTTTATAGTTACAGTTTAAAACAACGTGTTTTATTAGAGCTAGAAATGTGTTTTTGTGGGACCTAAATATGTATCTAAATAGCGTCCTCATAATTTAAATTATCAAGAACGGAAAGCGAAAGTAGTTTAGATAACGCTACCATTCAGAAATTTTCATTGAATTTTCATTCAGGTTTCTGATGTCACTCAGACTATACGTAAATATATATAAATATGCGTTTCATATAGAAATATAGGAGAATAAAATATAATGGTAATCGTATCGGGAAGGTATCTTCAGAGTATTTCCGCGGCTTCTTGTTCTTGAAGGTGCTATCTCAAATTTGTTGGCTAAAGTTCCTCATTGCTACGCGTGGCAAGTCGCACTGTATAGTATGCGTCACGAATCTTTAGCGCTGAACGAAACCTGCGAAGAAGTCAAAAATAAGGTATCGGGGTAACGGCGCGGGGCGCGTGATCGTCGGGTGCACGAGCGTTGATTGGTTGTCCCAGTCGTGTTGTCTTTCTCGCATCAATACGTCAATTACGAGCGCGATTCTACCGATGCGCAGCTATTCTCGTCCAGCGCTAAACTTAAATGACGCGACCTATACTTGATTGTCAGCTGTCAAAATAGTGGTATTCTATATGACAAGTAGTACTGTGGTAGAAATCTGACGAGGCAAAAGGCTTCGTAACACGTCCACTGTTCGACATAGGTCCAAGGACATGATATGAAAGTCTATACTTTCTCCTCCTTCCTAACGTGTTGTATAAAACTAATTTCTATAAAATATTTTCACGCAGGCACATAGCTGATAAGATAAGACTTATCAAGGTCGTGTCGTTTTCGATTTCGCTTCTGTAATAGTTAATTGTTATCTAACCTTAAATCATTATGTTTTTCAAGGATAGGTTTTGAAATAATAGCTTTTTACATCCGTGTTTATATGTTTAGCCGTTTGAAAATCTATCTATCTATACAATTATACTATGATAAAGCTTGCGAGAATGAGACGAGTTGTAATTTCTTTTATTAATAAAAGTAATGGACACAATAAGTCTGTTAACGATATATACTGCGTATAAATGGCTGATTCGATTCTGATATTTGGCAACAGTCCAGATATCCTATGACTAAAGTAGGCTGTCATAAACTAGTCGTCTGAAATTGGCTAGTTCCAATACTAGAAGCAAAGTCATGTATCATTGTGACCTGAGATGAGATACAATAGAATTCATTTGTAAATGGATGAAATCAAAGATTCGAGCCAAATAAATAGCAAATTATATTAACACATTTTCGCATACATCTTTTTTTAGCTAAAAATATTAATTTTATGTCAGTGAAATCATAAGGGACAAACTTATTAAGTCTTTAAAGCCAAGTAGCACATGTGCCTTGCAAATATCCACCAAACAAAACTTCAGCTATTTTCCAACGTAAAATCAAAATGTGTTTACCCCATCACTGGAACTATTAACTCCGACTTTCATCAACGCTACTTCCCAAAGGTCGGCAGGTAAAAGACTTCCTTACTGATTCAATAATATCGATCACCATTTATGGTAAAATATATAGTTCCGAACATTTAGGTGAAAGGATCTATGGAAGAGTTGACGAAAGTGAAGGCTTTCCTCTTTATCGCATTTAAATGCTTCCTATATGGTATTATTAATTATATGAAGGTTTTTTGATAGCAAAATTTACTAATTACCATAATTTTAATTGACATTGTGAATGACGATGGTGAATCGCGTTCTTGCGAGCACAGGATGTCAGGGAAGGATCGTCAGGATGCACAGAAAAATACCAGTGGGCTTTAATAGCACAATTAAAAGTGACATAATTGTCGTGATTTCACACATCCAGTACCTACTGAAAAAGCAAACGGTTCCTGTAGTCTTGAAATACGTTATTATAGCCATTTGGTGAAACACTGTAGTATTAACGAAAATTTCTTTAATTTGTTTAAAACTAACACTATAAACGAATTATGTATAGAAAAACACTCAAACCATACTTACGGTAGCTTTTAAGATCAAAGATGAAACACAAATAAATCGCCAACCACAACACTAATTTACTCATTCATATGCATAACACTATCTATAAAAATGTAACTAATTATAAAATTGCCATATTTGTAGGCATCGCTTTTGGACATTAAATTGGATCGATAATTGCTTAAAGATAGCCAGCTTTTTATGATCTTTACTGAAATGGACATTCGGCTCAGTTTAGGTTTTTTCAAAGATACCTAAGCAATTATCATGATTGAATCTAATTTCTTACTGGCTTATGTATAAAAGTCGGGTTTTTAGGGCAGAGGCAGGTTTCTGGTGATAATGTTTAAATACTTGATCCAAACTGATACAAAGTAGGTAGAGATACCGGCTGAGAATGGAAAGGTCTGTCTAGATTTTCAAACACCTTGGCTTTAAAAATGTCCAAATAATACTGATTGTTTAAGACAGACAACTGATTTTATATATAATATATAAAGACTTCTGAAATAGATACAACAACTTATATAGCTGTTAGCTTAGACACGCATCCATCATGTGTCCACTAGGAACCGTTCCCTCAAATAATTAACTTAATAAAAAATAAAACCGACTTCGTTCAAATTGCTTCATAATCGGCTGAGATTATTATTGCGTATAAAAAAGTTCATCCCCAATTTTTCACCCTTGGGCAACCCCCAATTTTTTTATTATTAAATTTAAATGGAACTTTAAGGTATATTACCTATACACCGAAAAAAAAATCGTTCAAATCGGTTCATAATTGGCGGAGCTATCGCGTAACAAACATAAAAAAATATACGGATCGAATTGATAACCTCCTCCTTTTTTTGAGGTCGGTTGAAAATCGGCTTTCCACGCACTTACGAGAGATGATATCCCATGTTGCGGAATATTTCGCAAGAACACTCTTGACTCCGGCGCGTAGCATGACGATGGAAAACCGTGGAGTTTTAGTCGGTTTGATTCCCACATACTTTCTATCCATCTCTTTTTCAATTCTTCTTCTCTTTCAATCTACTTTCCCTCCCCGGCATTAAGGTTCACGCATACCTTAATACATTTCTCCACAGAAAAAAGGGGTATTCCTTAGTGTGAAGGTTGACTTAGAAGATGAACACTATAATTTATAATTTTTCCTTGAATAAAAGGCCATTACTACAATAAAACCTTAATTCTGTTATCACTACAATCTACATACATAAATTAGCTCTGACGTAGCGTGTCGTCAAATTGTCTTATCAATTTTTAAGTCACTTCATAAATCGTTTTGCTTTTAAAAATATTGTTATAATTATATGTATATGTTGAAAGAATATAACATTGGAATTTTAATATTCCATTTATTTACTATATTACTTGAAATTATATAAAAGTTTTGAGACTTGGAAATTTTCCTTGAAAAATGATGTGGTCAGGTGTCAGACGTACCCGGGAGTATAAGTTTGTCGTGGTAATTCTTTGTATAGTACGCGTCACGAATTTTTAGCGTTGAACGAAACCTGCGCAGAAGTCAAAAATAAGGTATCGAGGTAACGGCGCGGCGCGCGGGGCGCGTGATCGTCGGGTGCGCGAGCGTTGATTGGTTGTCCCAGTCGTGTTGTTTTTCTCGCACCAATACGTCAATTACGAGCGCGGTTCTACCGATGCGCAGCTATTCTCGTCCAGCGCTAAACATAAATGACGCGAACTACAACATTATAAATGTGAGATTGTATGGAGATGCATGTATGGATGCTAATTCTTCTATTACTCAAGAAATAATCACTAGTTTTGGCTGAAGTTTGTCATGTAGGTAGTTTAGATCCTGAATTAAAACATAGGATATTTTTATCTCAGTATTGCCATGAAACTACTGTTACTATTGC
>DWAJ01002196.1:0-18540 GCA_018238005.1 Eurema mandarina
GTGGTGATGATTTTGACTCTATTGTATTATAAATTACAATGCATTAATTTGCTTATATACTGCTTATGTTGAATGTTCGGATATGTCTGTGGACATAGGAGGGATATAAGATTCCTTGATAATATGCTAATTCGCAATCTCAAATAAATATAATCATAAGCGCGATTCAGATATTGTCACATTGGTAACGGGTTCCTTTTATCCATATGATTTACCATAGTGAATGAAAAATTTTGTCAAAATTGTCTAAAACAAGATAGTAGCTGTCTTTCACAAGATGCATTTCTAGCAGTTCTACTCAAATTTACACAAATTAAGTATAGTACGCGTCTTTTATGTTTAGCGCTGGACGAGAATAGCTGCGCATCGGTAGAATCGCGCTAGTAATTGACGTATTGGTGCGAGAAAGACTCCACGACTGGGGAACCAATCAACGCTCGCTTACCTTTGTATTTTTCACTTCTGCGCATGTTTTGTTCAGCGCTAAAGATTCGTGACGCGTACTATACTAATAATTTTCAACACATAATCTTGCTCTTTTCCCCGCTTTTCTATGTAATAGAATATAGATATGTATAATGTATATATAACAGAAATATCTCACATTCTCCTGCTCGAGCTGGTCGAGCTTGTCCTGCTGGTACTGGATCACGGTGTGCAAGTTGCGACATGCTTCCCCCCCGCCCCGCGTGGTGCCGCGCTGTAGCGCCACTAGCGCACTTAGCTGAGGAAACCCATTATAAATTAATTACATCCTGCCCGAGTATATGTTCCTAACACTAATTCAAGTTTATATAAAACTCGCTGGTTGAAAAACTTAATAATACATATATGGATATGAATGATTTACATGTCGAGTTGCGGACACTAGCCCGTGCATACTTACTATATTAATGATTAAAATGAAAGCAAAAAAAATACAGTGGATGATGAAACAATATTAATAAAACCATTAAAATTTTAAAATATCAATTCTATTCAGAAAACTAAGTGGTAATGTTTTAAATATGATTGCATGATTATTAAAGAAAATTTTTACTATAAGAGATGGCTTTTTGAAAGAAAAGGACTAATAAAATATAAAAAAAATTAAACAGCATCGGCTTTAACAACAAGTCTACAAAACACCACCATTTCTAACTAAATGTCATACACTTCAGTTTCTCAAAGCCCTACAGTCTGAAACATTTAATACAAACTAACCTTCTGCTCATTCTGAATCTTCATCGTAGAGATCTGTCTCTCAAATTCCATCTTGCTGTTCTCAAACTCAATGTTCAGTCTATCGTAAGCTTCTTTAATCTCTTCATAGCGGGACTGATAGCCTTTCTCACTTTGGTTCTGAATCTCTCTTTTAGCATCTACTAGTAGATCAAACAGGCACTTTAATGCTACTTTGGCTTCCAACATGGATTGTATGTTGTCCCATTGCGTGCGGGCTTTGTTCTCTGTGAAGCCCAAATTTCACTTTTTAATTAGATAATGGAAGAGCTTATATCAACCATTTTCTTTGCTGACTTCTCTTAAGCAAACACAGCTACCTTAAAATACACTGCCCCTAGGACTACCCTAGATCTAAACTATACACTTGATCCCAACTCCCAAGAACATGACCAGTCTAGTAAATTAAAAATCCACGAAAGAATAATTTAATTTGCATGTGATTATTATTGAACATTATGAAAGCACATACTCTACCAGACCGAGATTGAACCAAAAAAATTATTCTTTGATCTACTGTAGTAAGAAAACATTTTTATTATATGGCAACACACAGTATCTCATGCATGTAGGAGTTATAACACATTGGTAAATTACTTTAAAATGCTACTTAAATAACCTTGCATGAAATGTATTTATAGTATATTTATTTAAAAAAGTAATTAGGCATACCCTGGTCAGCAGTGAGGATCTTCTGCTGCAGATCAGATATCTGTGCCTTGCGTAACGAAAGATCAACTTCCAATTCCTCGATCTTTGCGTTTCGTGCGGGCTCATCCGGTGCGCTACGTAGACTTTCTATTTGCTCCGTTAACCATGCACTGAAAATATATGTATAATGATGTCATTTATTTTTTAAACTTTTAAGCCATAAGACAGATTTTTACAATTTTGCCTTGCCAACTCAAATGTACAAGTTAAAGTAAGACAAACATCTCTTTCTGAGGTACAATACAGCAATTCTGAATCATGATTGTTGCTAGTAAAAAAACAACAGGGTACCACCAACACAATTTTAAGGTTTGGCAAAAATATGATCAGTGAAATTATAGACAATTATCTCTGTCTATCTTTCTGTTTGCTTTTACGCCAAAACTTCTAAACCGACTGCAATCAAATTTGGTACACAGACTTAGTCTAGACTCTAGAGCCTGAGAAAGGACAATGGCAATTTTTTAGGTACAAAAAGGGGTTGTAAGGGGGGACAAAGTATGTTATAATGTTACTGGTAAAAAATTATTAGTAAAAAACAACTCACCGATACTCCATGAGCTCTTCAAGCGATCTCTCAGCTTCCACGATGCTGAGATGCACCTCCAACTCCTGCTCTATGTACTGCTGCACGGCGCCCGCCTTCACATTGCCTTTAGCATTTCTCTTCATAGCTGTCTTCTTCTGACGCTCTAGGGCCTCCTATAAATCATTTAAGCATTGAGTATATTTAAACTATGTATGTAATAAAATATATGCACATATTAATTATTATTAACTGAGTAATTATTATGATATACAAAATAATGTATCATCAGACAAACCTCTGATTCATTTTCCAGCATTTAACATATTATGAGAAAAAAATTGCGTGAAGCTGTGAAATATTAAAAAATATCTTGTTGCTTGTTTGATATAGAGAGGTTGTACCTTGGCCATCCAATCGTTTATCAACAAGTCATGTGCAGCAACTCCATCTTGGCCATGGCGGTGGTACCCACACTCTCACACACACACACACACACTCACACACACGCACCTTGAGGCGGCGGTTGACGGCGACGGCCTCCTCCATCTTGCGCTTGAGCACGTTCTGCTGCTTGGCGTGCAGCGACTCCATCTTGGCCATGGCGGTGGCGCGCTTGCGGTCCTCGTTGCGCAGGCGCAGCATCGCGCGCTCGTTGTCCGCGCGCCACTTGCGGAACTTCTCGCTCTCGTCACGCATTTGCCGGACTATTTTCACCTATTAAATCAAAAATTAAATTATTTTAAACAGATTTTCTTGAACAATATTTAATATTATTAATTATCTTCTTATTGTATTTATCGTTTCTATTACTAGTTAGCTCTGAAGGGTGGAATTGATTGCTTGACAGTGTCAAAGTGAGAGCTTTAACTAAATAAATCGCTGTTTATTCGTTACTTAATACTTTCACAACTTCAAATGGCCATAGACATTAAAGATGTAAACGGTTCCCGAAATAAAAGGTCTATGAACAGTCAAAAATTTTAAATTATAAGTGTTCCGTTTTTCCTTTTCAATATGATACACTAAAAAACATATTATGTCCTATTATCTACCTTAGTAGCCTTCATAGCTTGCAGCTCAGCATTCAAAGCAGCAATCTTGGCTTCATTTTTCTCCTTAATTTTAATAATGTTGGCTTGTTGCTGACACTTCTTCTTGAGGTCCGATATCTCTGCTTCAAGTGTCGACACTTTAGTGCGACGCTCTTCTTGAGATGGATCTTTGCTCTGAAAAAAATATTACAATATTAATATCTTTTCTTGAAAGCTTGAAAGCTTTCAGCTTAATAATGAAGCTTCTTTCATAATGAAAAGTGATTATCTACGAGAATGTGGTTACTTAGGTGCAAACCTATTACATATTAACAATATGCTATGGTTCTTTTTTTTTCAAAAAAGAGTTTTAAAAAACTTAAGGATAAGTTACTATTCTTCTAGTACTGATATCTTATTTATTAATAATTATTCTTTCTCGTTTTTTAATAAATTGTGCCATTTTATGCCTATGTTTCACAAACTTACCCTATTATTCTTCAACTGCTGCATCAACTCATCTCTCTCTTTCTCCAAATGAGCTATTTTCTCCTCATTTTCGCGCAAATTGTTGTGGCTGTCCAGCATTTCCTTGTTGTTGGCTAGAATAGCTTGCACTACAGATGCCTTAATTGCCATCGCCCGGTTCAGTTCTTGAAGTTCTTGATTAAGTGCCACCTGGAAAAATTAAACTTATACACATCTTGGGGAAAAATATTTGGGAACTGTCGATTATACATTGTTATAATGTGCATCTTTCCTTAATTTATTCCTTAACCAGTAATTAATAAAACAACATTATGCATGTTGCCTCGAAAATTTCGCTTCCTATCCATAATAGCCAGTTAATAATTTTCAATCTTATGTATTATTATTTTATTTTTTAATAATTTATAACTAAGATATATTTTTTATCTACATAAGAAAAATATTGAATTACAAAACCCACCTGTCCCATAGCTCGTTTTTCTTCCTCCATAACGACCATATCTTCGTTGAGAACAACATCATCATCGACTTTCTCCCCATCATCCTCTTTAACAAACGACAGCTTAATCTCATGATCAATCAACTCTTCCGTCGTCTTCAAATTCACAGACTGCAAATCTTCCAACCGTGTTTTAATTTCTTTCAGATAATCTACTACACTTGTTCTTTGGGAATCTTCTTCCTGTTTATCAGTTGTGTTCAAATTGTCTATAGTTTGATTACATTGTTCCGTCAACTCGTTGAGTTTTCTTTCAATTTTGTCTTTAGCTGCTTCAGCTAGCAAAGCCTTTTCACATAGGTTAGTGTTTTCTATCAACATGTTTCCAAGATGTTCCGTAACTTGTTTATGTTTCTTTAAAAGTTCTTGGTATTTTGCCTTCTCTCTCTCTAATTCCTCTTGCAATTGCTCATTATTTTGTTCACTTATAGATGGCAATTTGCCTAATAGTTGCAGTCTTAATTCATTCACTAAGTTGTTTAGTCTGTAAAGAAGTTAATTTAAGTTCTTTATATTAAGTTTATCATTGTATCAACTACATTTTTGCATGAAAATATTACTTTCTATTAAGATATGTCTGATTAACAACAATGTAATGTGATAAATAGTACCAGTTTTGAGACAGAATTCATATTACTTATTCCATAGATATATTTTTTACGTCATATAACTCTCTATATGTTAAATACATTATTATTTAGCATTCTTTAAGTAGAAGTGAATTCAAAATTAATCGCATATACTTCAGCTTTACAAGTAACTTAAACTATACTTAATTAATTTGAAACCTGATTATACTATGAATTAGCAAAGGTAAATAACCTTATAATCTCTGCGGCCTTAGCATCTTGGTTAATAATCGGTTTGTTGCGGATACGTCTAGCTCTATCCGCATACCGCAGAGTTGATACAGTCTCGTCCAGATTGTAGTCTGCTGGGCTTACACACGCCACCATGAGAGTTAGAGAATTACCTCCCAGGCTGTCTGCAATAAAAATATACAACATGACTATTTAGGATACAGATAGCGATTCGTGAATAATAGCTTAATAATATTTAATGTCATAATAATTTAATTATAGAATAAACTAAAACAGTGTTATTCATGTAGATACACGATTTTTTGGTAGGGCATGGTAGTATTGATGATAAAGAAAACCTTAAAACTTAATTTATCCAACTCTATTCAAAATTCCACTTTTTATATGTAAAGTCCAACATTGCTCACTAATTTACCTTGCAATAATCTAGTAAGTTTGCTATCCCTATAGCTAATATAGCTTCTATTGGTCCCGTCTCCCAGAGCAGATATAACATTGCCAAGAGCCAACAGTCCCTTGTTAATCTTGACACCTTCCTTTAGCCGTTCTCCGCTAGCCTTCGTCTTTTTAATTCGCTCGGAACCAGCCAAATCGACGAGGTGAAACTTGGATGACGTAGCTATATTTCTGCAGTAAAACATTCAATGACTTTTAATAAAACTTTCCTAAGTTTAAAATTATCATGAACAACATCAAACTTGAACTTGATTTTAAGTTTCTGAGAATGTATGTATAGATGTATGTTTGTCATTCATTCACACAAAAACAGCTTCGCCGATTAAGTTGAAATTTAGTAAGTAGATAGGTAATACCTGGATTAACACAGGATACTTTGTATCCCGGTGTTATTACGGGAACGGGAACAATACGGACAAAACCGCGGGCCATGGCTAGTATTAAATAAACTTCTCACATTAACTTCAGACAACTTACTTATCAGTACGGCTTTCCTTGATAATGATGATAGTGAACACAGCATGACTTCTACTAGAAGCTTGGTTCATAGCCGTTGAGCCAGTCACTCGGCCAGAAGAACCCTTCTCTAAAGCCATCATTGTCTCGGCTGTTGAAGTCACTGGTAGTTCTGTTAAGCCTGAAAAATAAATAATCCATTATAGATGTGCAAGAAATCTATCTTTATTTAAGCCAAAATTTGTCTTTATCAACAAAACAAGGTAAGGATTTATTAATAAGTTCTTTTTATATTAAAACTACTGTAAATAACTAATTTAAAAGCTGCACTGAAAAAAAATATTTCTTTTATTCATACTGCTGATATCAAGGATTATTAATATAATAATTTATACCCGGTAAAATCACTCCCTTGTTAATATCTTCTCTTATTTCTATAATACTGTGGCCTCTTTCCTTCCCCGAAAGTAAGTCAAAACATTGCTCTTGATAAAGCTCCATAAAGGAAACCGAGACTTTAAAAATAAATTTGTCCTCATGAGTCTCAATGAAGTCGAAAATATCAGCTACTGCCTGAGGAATAACACCTGGGAAAAATTAAAAAAATATTTTAATTAAAGTAAGAATTGAACATGAATAATAAATTTATTGCTAGGAATTCCTAGATGCAGATTTCAGAACTATTTCTTCAACACTGCATGAAGCTGTTTTTTACAGATAAATCTATTAAAATATTATAAAGCTAAAGTTTGACTCACTGACTGTCCATTAGAATCTTAGGAAGCCTTATAATAATAACCATTTCATAAGTACCTCATTGAAATATTTTATGTATTTTGCTATGAAAGATGTCTTTTAGTTGCAAAAGAAAAGGTCGATTTTCTTACCTAATTTTGTAGAATCTCCATTTGAACCCGAGTAATTAGTGCCCATAGTGAATGTCTTTCCAGAACCAGTTTGCCCATACGCAAGTATTGTAACATTGTATCCTGTAAGATAAATAAAAAATGTAGAAATGTAATAAATAAATTAACATATTTTTAAATAGCCTACTGCATATTAAAATTACAATCTATATGTAAAGCAGACTATTTTGATCTGCTGTAAATACTTAAAATATTCTAAATAGTTTTTCCTGTGAAACACCACCTTGTGGTTACAAAACCCTAAAATATCAGGTTGTGGTGTTTGTGATATTTAGGGACTGGGTCACAGTTTAAAACGAACTTATCCTGTTATACAACATCCTGAACGTACCTTCAAAAAGTTTGCCTATAAGACCCTTAACTGCTGTGTCATAAAACTCCTGCTGCGTTATGTGTTGTGGAAAAACAAAATTGTATGTGAATGCAAGATCTTTTATCTGAACCTGCTGTTCACCGTTCACAACATCAATGCATTCATCACAGCCTCTCTCAATTTCTGTTTGCATTAACGGCCTTATACGTAAGGCTACTTGGACAGTATCTATTGTGTTTTTATTACTTGTAGCTTCAACCATTTTGCGGCTTTAGTTTACAAATTTAAAGTTAAATAAACCCTCGGCCCGTGTTTAGCCCAAATATAATATTTTTTATATAGTTCTTATCATATCCAGGAAACTGTCAGCATATTTTCGTTTTTTCTTATTCATGTGCCAGTTTTATGATCTGAAAAAGTTCGTATAAGTTGTTTATAGATGATACTGTAATTTTAATCATTAACAATATATAATCGCAATTCAATTCGATGTTATCGCAACTACCAACAAAAAAACATACTTTTATACATAAAGTACTCACGCAAACATAAATTTAGAAAGAAAACAATATTTTAAACAATTGAATGAGCACACAATCACTAAATATTTTCACAGTTGATTTTAAATCAACTCACTTTCAAAGTTCAAACTTGCAACGGCTGGTTCATTTCCATAATTTGCCCGTTGTGATATCTATGGTTTGATCGTATGCTTTAAACACCATTTATGATCTGCATTGGAGAAGAATTTTTTTTAAACCTTTTAATAGTTTATTTAATGTAATTATATTAACACAATTATTTTCCAGTAGAATAAAAGATATGATAAGGACGGATAAATAAGGTTTTAATCCTTGATTTTTATAAGTTTTTTATTGCATAGAAAATTACAGTCGAGAAATAATAAATATTATTTATTAATTTATTTACCTATACATAACTGTTTTATGTGAAGAATATCTAAAAACTCCAAATAATTTTTATTTGATACATAGATGGTTATCATGGTTCCATTTGCTATGCATTGGTTTGCATTTTATGCTTAACAGTCACTTAATACAAATAATTATAAGTATTTTAGAAGAATATGTAACGCTTCACTATTATTTCAAATATTTAACATTTTCGTTTTTGTTTTAATTTCATAGTTCTTGAATTTCTTTATAATAAATCAAACTGTAACTTTCAGTAATTAACAGGCATTAAAATGTTGACTATTATAACAAAAAAATTACTATTTACTTGAATTTTATTTTTAAATTATAAAGCAATAAGTTTAACTTAACGTAGTCCTTCCTTATCTTTTGCATTTATATTCATGCTATGATGATAATTTTAAAAATTCATCTATTCTGCAGATATTTAGATATCAGCGGATTCAAACATTCAAACCAAAAATAGGTTCAACTTGAATCACTCTATCTGATAAAAAAAAAATCGCATGAAAACGGGTAGTTTTAAAGATAAAACATACATTGGGACGGACAGAAAAAAACAACTTTGTATTATATTCGTACTAAATTTTACTACCCGTCTTATATCACTTATCTGTATTAAGCTTATTATGTTATCTATGGCATTTCTGTGCTGTAGATTGTAGAATTTTGTTTTGTAAATTGTTGTCAACTTGACACTAAAAAACGAGCCAACAGCTAAAAAGTAATTTTATTTATTAAAAAACTGTTATACATCAATTTATTAATGTAAGGTGCATCAGAATTCGTACGATTCATACATATCTACTGTGCAGGTTATATATTTGCTCAAGTTTTTGTGTAGTGAAGGGATATGTTTACGTAAGTATACTATCATGCCGCCAAAAACTAGAGGTGCGAAAACAATAAAAGCTTCCAAGGAAAATGTCCCAGTTGCGAATAGAAATAAATCAAAGTCAGCAGATAATGTTAAAAAAGTCCCAAGAAAAGCTTTAGCGGATAAAACTAATTCAGCATCAGATGATAATACGACGTTACCTCCCAAGAAGAGTTCGTCAACAAAATGTAATTCTCACAAAAAGAAGCAAGATATCGATGAAGAAATTCCCAAGCAACGTCGGGTGAGGCGTGTACCAGTGAGATATATCGGAAATCCTATCTTAACGAACTTATCCAACAGCAATAATGAAGCATCGCTTTTAGAAGAATCAACCCCGAAAAAGAAGGTTGTAAAAAGGAAAGCGCCTAATGGGAAGAGCTCATCTCCATTATCATCCCCTCTTGTTCCAAAATCTGCAGAAAAAAGTTTATTAAAGGCTAGGCCTAAGAGGATTTGCCGCCTGCCATCCAAATTAGAAAGTCATTCTATAAGTCCTAATAAATACATTCCTCTACAGCCAGTGCATGCAAGTACACCAATTACCAGTAAAGTATCAAAAATACATAAGAATAATGTTTCTAAAGATAAAACAACTAATAATACTCCTCCGGCTTCTATTGCTAGCAAGAAACAAACATCAAAGAAAATTATTAAAGGGAAAGTAAATTCTCCTTCTGATACAAATAACAATGGTAAAAAGCAAATGCAAATAGATAAATGTTTTGAGAAACAGAAGAAATTGGAAATAAGTACAAAAGCCAAATCAAGAAAGATAGTGAATACCAATTCCTTATTTCGGGTATTCGACAATAAGAAATCATTGAAAAGAGATTCTATCAAGCTTGATCCTTATGAATTCACATTTGATCCGGATGAAGAGCCCCCACCTCAGAAGAAAAAGAAGAAAAGAGTTGTCAAAAAGAACCCAACAAAGCCCAAAACTGTTGTCAAAGGGGTTTATGAAAAAAATCTTGCTAAAGCACTAGCAGCTTTGAAAAATACTGTTAAGGGTACAGACCCTAGCACGACAAGTGAAATTCCAAAAACAAATAGGGTCCCACCAACAATCCAAGTACAGAACATTGAAAATGTAAACAATAAAAGTAATGCAATTGTTGATAAAAGTATACCTTGTGAGAATAATTACAACTCTGTCCGAGTTGAGGATATAGCATTAGACCTTCAAGATAACAGTCATCTTGATGATGGGGATAACATTAACTATTCCCCAGTGAACTCACCACATCCTACTCCTCAAGTACCTGATGCTGATAAATCTCGCAATAAATTACCTGTTAATCACAGGGATCCACTGAATCTGCAAGAGAACTTAAGTTTCTTTGATGATCCACCTGTTGCTAGCAGTAGTATGAACATGTCAGTGAGACATCCTCTAGCCAGCCCTTGGAGAGTAGAATTTGGAAGTTTACCAATAAAATGGCAAGCAAATACTTACGTTAAACCTAATATGACACCAGCTGTTGAGAGTTCTTTCATCAATTCCAGCGATGTGAAAAAGAAACATGTCTATACAAATATGGTTCCTGACACTAATGAGTCACTGCCACAAATAATTGACGACCAGCCAAGTCTCAAACAAACAAGTATATTATCATTTATTAAAGAGGTGGCTGAAAGAAGTGCTAAAAAGAAGAAAAAATCTACACCAGTGAAAGCAAATTCATTATTTGAAGATATCACAAATGCTTCCATAAATGTATCGCCAGTTAAACATATGTCGACTGATAATTCTAAAAACAGTGAAAAAAGTAATGCATCTGAAACTGAGAAATCTAACATCAGTGATGAGAATAGTGTAGAGATATCAAAGACACCAAATAAAAATAAATCTCCTAAAAAGAGAATGACATATTTTGGTTTTGATGAAAGTGAAGAACAAGAAAATATATCGCCATCAAAAAAAGACAAAAGAAGTAGGGCATTATTGCCAAGATCCAGGGCCGTGTTGCAAGAAATAAATTCTATGAAAGGCCCATCCAGGGCTGCTATACCTGTCACAGTTAAATCTGTTCTAAACTCTGACAATTTAAACAAGAATTTTGAGGACCCGAAATCTGGAATGGAACCTCCAGTTTTTCCAGATAAAGTTACGACTAGATCAAACACTGGAACTGAAACTAATACCAATGTTTTAGATGATGATTCACAATCTGTACATTTGTTTGAAGACATGGATATAATACATCATTATCAGCAGGTGAATTTATTTATAAGTGTCTCATGCAATCTTCTAAGCATTTTCGATTTATAAAACTAGAATGAATTTATAAAACTAGCTTAGTTCTCATTTTTAATAAGATATTGTATTGGTTAATATATTTTAATTGAAAACATTTGAATAATGTAGATTACTACAAGGAAAATAAATTTTCAAAATCAGTTCAGATGTAACCTGCAACCTCCATCTTCAAATAACATTGAACACTAATATTGATTAATACTGTTAAGTTTAATTTAATAGTGAAAATATTACATTAATATTTAATATGTTTATATATACTATTATGTATTGTAACTACAATGACAATATACATGTTTCAGCCACCTCGTAAAAGTTATGGAAAGGCAAAGAAAGTAGCATTTAGACAGAATTCGGCATCAGATAGTGACGCTACAAGTGACAGAGAGGAGCAGGCATCCTCAGGTGAAGAAGACAATTTAGAAGACTTATCCTTTAAACTACCGCGAGAGAAATCTAAAAGAAAGAAGAAAAAAATGACTAAAAAACAGATATTGTCAAAGAAAGAGGTATGTTTTCAAGTATTTAAAGTTTATTTATTATATTTGATTGTATATATTTATTTTTCTATGAACCAAAAGTATGGAGGCCCAGAAAGACTTACATCTAAATAACATAATATTTACAATTTAAAAAGGTTAAGTTAAAATAGTTTGTATGTAAGGCAAAAATGGTCATACTTAGACTTATCTCATTCGAAACCATATTAATTTTTTTTATTATTAGCAAATAAATCAATTATATAAAAGGCCATAAAATTATCTACAATTTAGATAAATGTGTGAAGGTCAAATTGTCTATTGACAAAGCTTCAAATTAACATATATTCTGACATCGCACATATTTTTACAACTATGTGTTAATCACTTGTATTTGGGATATTGATTTTTGGATCCAAAATGTGAGACGGGATTGGAATTCATTTCAAGTGTTTTATATAATGTCATATATAATTTTATTTTTTTTTCTAATAAGAATCATAATTTCGCCTGTTAAATATTGTGGAGTTGAGGTGTGGGAGTGTCTCTTCCAATAAAACTTAAATTCTTGTTTATTTATTTATTGTTACACAAGTTTACAAGGATTAGCCTCAACTGATTTTATTTTCATACATTTGCCGAGACACACATATCTACAAATATTTTAACAGGTCGATGTTTGGCTGTGGTATTGGAAGCACGTCTTGCTGATTGCCACAACCAAATATCGCCCCTCAAACTTATTTTGTCTATAGGGGCATCCCACGCCAATCGGACAGGTAAAAAATGTTGATGTTTCAGATTTCAATAATATTTTAGTATGTTATACGTATATAGGCCCTCAACCTAGTCCATCAATATTTTTACTCTGTGGTACATAGTTATTGATTTAGAGGCTAATGAAGTTTTGAGTCTACAGGAGGAATGCACTATTTGTAGTCCCAAAAAACGTTATTTAAAACGTAAAAACAATAAACTTTACACAACGCTATACACAACTAGACATTGACAAAATTGAGGTAACGCAGCACTGCCATTTAACCAAGAAGAAGAAACATCTTAAATACCTTTATTTATAATTTTAATACAAATTAACTATACCTGATGCTCAAAATTAAAAATATTTTATACAGTCCGCAATTCGACGACTATGTGCGTCTATTTTGCGTGTGGAATGGTGGCCTTCTAATTGCCACCCTAGTTCCATGACGAACCCAATCAAATCTTTGGGTTCTCCAAAGACCTCGGAGACTGCAAACCTCTAAGCATTCACTCCATTCTTTTTAAGGAATTATTATTATTATTGATGCATTATAATAATAAAAGAAGTTTAAAATTGCTTATTAATTCAACACTAAAATATTTCCAGGAGAAAGAAGTGGAAACTTGGGCAGCGGGATTCAACTCAATGTGCGAAGATATCGAGGAGTTTGATCTAGTTGTCGAGTAATTATACTAAAAGTTGTACATAGCTCTCTATAAGTATACTTATTGCGTTTTATCTCGATAATTATGAATTTAATTCTAGGTTTAGCGTTTACTATAAGGTGTTATAAGTTTGAAAGTGATGTATGTGAAAATAGGACAGCATTTTAAAAATGCTAGAAGGAATAATTTAACTGGTCTAATATTTTACAAGTAAATAGAAATTCGATCTTCTAAAAATAATATAGTTATATTATAAAATCTATGCAGTTGCTATTATGATAATTATGTTTATAAAAGCCCGCCTCAGGGTTTTGAATAAGTACCTGTAGGAAGATAATAATTTAATATTACAATGTTATTATTAATATTACAAGTCAGTATAAATGCATTAACAAACATATTCCTGAGCATTCCATATCAATGTTTGTAATTTAAACTTTTTAATAAAAAGATGTTCCGAGAATTAAGTCGGAAGGCAGTATTTTGAAATCCAGTTAAAGTGGCTTTTCTATTTTCATATACATTACGTATGATTTATTTTATAATTTAATAAAAAAGAAATATAACGAATATCTTTAAAGAAGTAGATCTTTTTGAAAAATGTTTTAAGTACAATTTGGTTTCAAATAAGGATTTCTTTAATGAAAATTTATTCTTAAAAATACTTTTAAGTTACTCAATCTAGAAAGTATTTAGTTATTTTATAAGAATATGAATCTTATTAACAATTATCTCAGTACAATATAAGCATTCCTTTTGTATTTAAAAGAAGCTGATTATTTTTTCAGTTAAAGCTCTCTCACTATGTTACTATGAAAGTTAATCCAATGAATTTTCATTTTTCATTCAATGGGACCAATACTCGAAAAGAAAAAAAAAATCATGTAACTCATTTAGTGGCTTTAATTTACAATAAAATTATAATAAAAAAATAGTATACTCTTAAAAAATTACAAATAAGTTACTTTGAAATAATATTTTAAGAAAAAAAACATGTATCGTTTTTTGTTGCCATAGCTCGTTTGAATACCTTTAAAAATAGTATGGAATTTATTTTTTCATTCAAAATCATTGACATACAAGGTAACTTAAAATTATGAAACATTTGCCATTCATATTTGCCATATATTCAATTATTTTATTTATTTTAATTTTAGTTGGTTGTTATTTAAGTAAGGGACCTTAAAGTAGTTTCTTTTTTAAAAATAACTTAATTAAAGTAGGTTTTATGATTCTATTAAGAGCTAAGAGCTATTTAATATTAAATCACAGCATTGTAAGCAAAATGTTTTCTGTTTTGAAAAATAAAAAATATTTGAAAATTCTATATTATATTATAATACATATTAAAGAACGCAGATTCTATTTTTGGTTGAAATCATGATAATTGATTGGTTTTTTGGTTGAAGCCATGTTACTCGATTGATATTTGGTTTGCATCATGTCAATAAATTGGCTCTTTGTTTGAAACCATGTAAAAATTGATTTTATTCTATGATGACAATACTATATGTAAATAAATCGAATGTTTTATTCTCATGACTCCAAGATAATTTTATTGCTTTAGGTTTTATTGTATTGTGGGAATTTTGATTGTGAATTATAATTGAAGAATAGTAATATCTTATTTAAATACATTTTTATAAATACACGCATTTTTTATTTACTTTTTCTATAATTAATTATTAATTGATAACTATAATTTGACAATAAACTGTTGAGATATTCTGGATATGTCTGTTATTAATGTTTATTGTATATGTATGTAATTCCTAATTATGATCTTTTGTGCATCGTTCTCTTATCTTCTCCCAATGATATCCTTCCCACAAGTCCTATCTCTTTAAAATAAAACCGCCAAGTGGCAACACATTCGTGAACATTTAATAATGTATAAGTATATTAAGAATTAAGAAGATATTTAAGAAGACTCCGCTCATGTTGGAGGTTGGTTTGGTTAAAATAAAAAAAAAAACACATTTGTGAAGTTTCTGACGAGCGCTTAAGGGAGGTAATTAAATATAAGGTGTTTCTTCTGCTCATTTGCCTGATTTTTCTTGAAAAAAAAAACCAATGGCTGTGCTAATTTGGCTTATTAATTTAGATAGGAGGTGTGAAACAATATATCAAAGATTAAAACGTTTTAACATAGAGGGCGCTTGAATCAATTATTAATTGAACTTTACCCTCAACAGATGTCGCTACTTATTCTGATTGTATTATCTGATGTGATTTAAAACATGTTTACGGTTGTTGGAATATGAGTATTTTAAGTAAAAATACATGAATAATATTGGAATGTTACTATAGCCTTAATTTTAATTCAGAGTTTTCAATTAAACACTTGTTACTAAAATTATTTGACGGAGACAATTGTAGAAAATTCATCTTCCTGTAGAACTTTCACGTTATATAAAATATTATGTATGTACCTTTTCTCGGTATTATTATTTATAATGATTATATACGAAAATGAGTTTTTCACAGATTCAAGCTAAAATATTGTCTAACAAATGTATGATCAGCTTTCAGTGTTGCAATCGCACAAAAGATCGACACGACGTGAACCCATAATTATTTATGATATTTAAAAGTTCCGTTTACATTATCATCCCAACAACTTTTTAAATCAATGATTCAAATCTGTAATAGTAAATATGTCTTTTATTTACTATTGAATCCGTTGGTATAGCGCCAAATGTATTTCTAATTTGTCTCTAAATAGATCAAAGTTAATAATATACTTAGAATTATATTATCATGTTCTATCATAGTAGGGCTCTGTACCGTGTACGTCACTGTCCCACTTAAAGACGGAAAAAAATTGTAGTAAGTCTGCAAATAACTACGTTATTAAGTTCCACATAAGCTAGTAAATTTAATTCAAAATAAAGGGGAAAAAGGAAAAGAAATATACTGATAAGTAAATCTCTTTATTTTTTGTCCTGTAGGTAGCTACTTAAAACAATTCCACATACATACACATATACTAAACAATTCAAAGTCAATAGAAGAATGTTTCAAAGCCCTAATAATTCTAATTAAAATTGAAAAATTAATCCATAAAACAAAGAGTACCGACCGGCCCTAATGTGATGCCTGACGATATTAAAATGATTGCTCTTTAGCAAATATGGCGGCCGGCTGAATTATACAGCG
The DNA here is from genome assembly GCA_018238005.1 of Eurema mandarina. Lineage (NCBI taxonomy): Eukaryota > Metazoa > Arthropoda > Insecta > Lepidoptera > Pieridae > Eurema > Eurema mandarina. Next base: position 16,594 of record DWAJ01002196.1, read on the forward strand.
CGCGCAAATATTACCCTCGCAAACATTCGTCCCGGGAGAGCTAGCTAGTTCGCGCACTCAAAATTAAAAGCACACAATGAAAATACTGAATTGGAGCCCTCCCAGATACCTATGTCGCGAAAAGTAAGTGCCTACTCCAGCCACCTCTTAACACTACGCGCACTTTGTATTGTTGTCTATGAAAACAGTCGCTAAAGTGTTTTTTTGTTTATGGACTCTTCGATGTTGCCACTCGAAAATAAATAGCGGCGGTAACGAGCAATATGCCCTAACAAGCTGTTACGTTCAAAAACAGCTATAGCTTGTTTGCTATTGTTTTAAAATTGCTGACTTATTATCTTACCATTGTAAACTGGCCGGAATGCTAATGGCATAGTCTGTTGTATTTAATATTGTTTTTATTGAAGTACTCTTTAGTGCTATTAAGCCATTATTGTATTGACGTACACGTTTGTTAATAATGGCTGATATACCTAACTGTAATGTTCTTATAAAATGAAGGAATCAACAAATTCTTCTAAATGAACCAAAAAGTTGATGTAAACTACGTACGTTTTACTCTATTAGAACTTATTAATCGCTGCAACATCTGTAATAAATTGGCTTTTAATTAAATCACATAATAATACCAAAAAGTGTCAACAGTGCGACTGAACAGGTCATTTAATTAAAGAGCGACCGCGCCAGGTCCGAGTTGGGAATATTAACCGCAACTCTCGGTCAACATTCACAAAATTGACACGTCAAATATTTGTAACTTCGTCCAGGGACCACGTTAGACTGCAAACAGAATCGTGTCTGGTACACCCTTAATTTCGAAGGCTCCTACCGCCACGCCGACGAACCAATTTAGCTTTTAAGCGTTCGTGTTTGAGTTTAAATTAGTTCGTTCCACGCTCGGCGGGATAGCCGCTTGTCAAAACAAAATGGCGCTGACTGTGTTTGAATTGGACCGTATCAGTCGCGAGAGGAGATTCATTTTGTCGCCTTGCTTAAGATCGCGGAGTCGCCAACATATTGTCTCAGTACACACGGCGAGTGTGTCCCGGCTCGGCTTGCATTTAAAGCTGGCTACAAATTTGTTGTTTCACTACAAATACTATGATGATATTGTTTGCGGTTCGACTTTACGTTCGATCGAGAAGTTTACACGAGACTACTACAGCCTAACAATGCGAGTCAACAGAATTAAGTTCATTAAGACAGCCACTACTTTATTGCTCGCTCATATCAAACAAATGGGATGTTTCGATGTTGAATGGGTACATATTTGTTGTAGATTCTGATAGGAAAACAGTTTTACTTTCCAATTGACGCGTGTAAGCAAATCAGTCACTAATCTCGAGTGTTTAATCTCCAAATTTGCCTTTGATTAAAAACTTCGTATGTGGTGTAAATACAAACTTTCGAAGAGCATACTTGACAAATATTATATTGTAAACTTTACATTGCTATAGTAAATATTAAATAATATGTGTACAGGTAAATAATACTGTCGTTAGCCGGTGCGCAGTCTACCTGATGCTCAGAGCTGCCATTATCATAAACCAAACACGTCAATATTTGTCCACACAAACAAGGGTGTAATTTTTAAATAAATTGTGGCATTTCGCGAAATTGTTTCGCAAATAGATTTGTGGACGTAGTCCGCTTATATGTGTACACCTTTTTTCATTTGACTCCGTCACTCCATGGCGCGAACGCTAAGTAATTTCCGTGCACTCTGCACTCGGATATAAAATGTTCTCGCCTGTAAAGTCCCTTGATATTTTACAGTATACTTTACACAGTCACAGTTAAGACAAGACTGTACTTATCTAAAAAAAGCTATAATTAGGCCAATCTATAAGCAAGGATCGCACACGGACTTTTCCAACTACAGACCTATTGCTATTCTATCAGTAATTAATAAAATCATGGAAAAGATTGTGATCGGTCAGGTTAGCA
>DWAJ01002197.1:0-18539 GCA_018238005.1 Eurema mandarina
TTTGAAAAGTTTTTCGATATTTTAAATTGAATTCCTATTACCGCGAAAGGCATTTATATTGAATAAAATACATTGCAATAATACAAAATATTTATATTAATGGCAAAATAAATAGTTTGGACAAAATTAAAAAGGTAAAGAAGTCCTCAATCAATATGTACGTATAAACAAAATAAAATATTATTTTTTTATTTAACATGAAAAAAAAGAAACCTTTTTTTGTGTATACTGTATAATAAACAACGAATACCGTTCCACAGCTATAATGAAAACGTCTTATTTTTAGGATACTTTTTATCTAAGGGTTACGGAAGAACCCAGTCAAATTGATTGATCTTCTGGAGGGGTATTTCCTTACATACGGCCTCTTTAATCCTTTGATTCTTTTAAGATTCTCTAGAGCAGCTATAGGCCCTATAATGTCTACAAAACTGAGTTATAACAAGTAAATATATACACCAACATGACAATTTGGAACATTCGAGCTTGTTTCACAAAACCAACTACTGCCATCCTCTCCCAGAGGCCGCATTTTATGTTTTCATTTTCAGACCACGAAGGCATATAAAAGCAAGTTTGTTCAACGCTTATAGTGTACAAAATCATAACCTACTACATTATTTTCGAGATTTCCCACTTTTTAAAAGTAAATACTTCATACAAATTGGAGAGTTAAAATGTGGCAATGGTTAGGTATAGAAAAAAAAATCGAATAACCAAATAGATAAAGACGATAATCATCTCGCAACCGTATATTATATATTTCGTTGCATCTATGAACTATTAAACAGGAAAAGATCTCTAGTTTCACTGTTTGTCACCACTTGTTTGTAACTTTGGTTAAGACACACATAATATACCTTCGGATTTCTATGACATTATAAATACTGCTATCATGTATGGCTAACTCTCTATAGCTATGGCTTATCATCGACCGAGCCTTACATCTCGCTATAACATAACCATAGAAGCAAATGCAGCCGACACGCTACAACATACGCTTACAACGCCACGTCTATAAAAGCAAACGACTCCGCCTATACAAATGTAACTCGATCGTGAATGGGCAAACATTCGCAGGTGTGAACTTGACACGCTTTCAGGACATTCGCAAAAATATACAGGATTATCCCAAACGCTCACTCTCAGTGAGTGCGTCGGTATTATTCCTAGAGATTACACGCGGACTGTAATTCGTCAGATCGCTGTATGCGAAGCAAACATAGGTTTAAACGCGTTTATTTATACAAGAGTATTTATGTTGCTTTCATGTCGGCAACATGGACAGGAAAATGCTTTAATGTTTTTACTAAAGTATTTGAAATCCGCACAATAGCATGAATACGTAACGACAGGTAGATTACAGATGTTGGGAGGTAGGGAGATTTGGGTAACAATAATTTTCTTTAGAAAGATGTTTTGTGTAACCGTTTCGATAGTAAATGTTTTATTGGTTTCGAGAGAATAGCCCCAGCTTCGCACGCGTATATTATGTATGTATTATACAAATATACCTTCTTTTTCGTGAATCACTCTATCTAATAAAAAACCGTATAAAAGATTTAATTATACATAGAGACAGTCAGAGCAAAGCGAGTTGGTTTTTATACTACATACTTAATTATAGAAAACATGTTTTGTCAAAGGTTTTTTATCCAACTATCTTTATATTTATCATAATTTAAAGAGACTGTATAGGAAAATACATTGTTTTGCTTATCCGTGAAAGTCGACATTGATGAAGTAAATGATTAAAATTTATATTTAAATGGGTATATCTTAGAGGCTGTGTAAACAAGAATAACAAAATTAAACATTATAATAAATAGCAATATTTCACCGCCTACTAAAATTTAGAACATTCCCGAAGACGACAACAATTGTAAACAATATAAAACTATGTCGTCACAAATGTTTCGGGTTCGACCACAACAAATCAATTAGAAATGTCCAGAATGTTCCAAAACTGCGTGCGACATTTCTGTCACTTACTAATTTTCAACTTCGCTAGAAATTCGTGCCTAGAACTTATGTTAACTTTCATATATTTTTCAATTGAGTTGTTCATGTAAAAAAAGGTAGAAATAAGTAAATAGGTATCAAAAGATAAAATAACCATCAAATTATAATACATTTCGAAAAAAGACAGCGGTATCATATAATAAGTATACCTAAATGTTAATTCGATCGACTGCAGACTGCAGATTAACCATAATCACGATTTTTCATGAGACATTCATAATTACAACAAAGAACGATCTAAACTCACCGCCTAAAACCCTTCTTATCCGGTGGCGAAAAAACAGGTTACGCATTACAAACCATTGACCGACGACTTTCTTACCGCTGTAGAAATTAGCAAACTTAGATGTATCCTTGCAATTACGTAAAACCCAAGTCTAATCCCAAATCTGTGATTATAAGTGTTCAACGCGGCGTAAAATCAGTTTATACTGACAGTTGTACACAAAATAATTGAGCAGTTATGCTAATGAGGAGTGGAAGCAGCGCCAAAACGATGTCCACGCTATGCAAATGGTGCGGCGACCGGCGTGCTGCGTCTCGTAAATCCACGCTCGCTGATTTCGTGTTTATTCTCCTTATTAATGCTAGCTAATTTTTAACGGCATTACCTTCAATTTACGCTGCTTCAACGCTCCCGCGGCAAATTTGTACTGAGTTCTTAAAATATTATGTTTCTTGGCGATTCGACTTTCTTATTTACGCAATCGTCTTTTATTAATTTCGATTTAACGTATAAGAAACATTGGTTTATTGTAAAGTAGGTGTTTCTCAACAAACATAGTTTACAAACAATGTCTCAATTTACTTTGTGGCTCTTTTATTGGAAAAATTTATGAATCACTTTTATTTATATAAGTACATTTATATATTTAATTAAACTCCAAACGATAAACAGAATTACGTAACCGAACAAATAACACGGTGTACTTGATAAATAAACAGGCCTAGTCACTTCATAATTAATACAACACCTTTCAATAAACAAACAAGACTTTCCCATTAAGTTCATCGTCGATATCACTGGGAAGGCTTAGAAACTTCTGATGAAAGAGCCACAAAGTAAATTGAGACATTGTTACCAAACCGTGTTTGTTGAGAAAACACCTACTTTGCACACAATAACGCTTTACGCCAAGAAAGCAATTTTCATAATGTGGCCCTAACCACAAGGCTGATATAACAGATACTGAAGGAGCCGTTTCGGCTTTGATTTAAAAGCCTCTCCCTGCCTCGCTTCGAAGAATTAAGCTATAATATGTAATGTACAAGATGTAATACAATTCACACTAATGTTATTAATAGGTAGCCTAACATATTAGTTTAAGAAATTAGTGTGTATAAGAAATATGTTTTAAATTAATCCTTTATAGTTTATTTTCATCTTCATCTGTCCAAGTGTGATTCGGTGACGACCCAACAGTTCCATTGATTAGAACTTTCCACTCATTCCACTTTTTACTACTTTTTATATTATAAATATTTTAAGAGTTTGGTCCCGTTTTAAACTAGCGTTTGTTGTATGAAAGCCCCCATTAGTGTATATTTTATTTATTTTTCAATAATTGATTTTTGATGTTATTTAAATATGTTAACTTAATACCTTAACGTCTACTGTGAGTTATGATAAATGTTTGTACCTGCGATACGATTATAAATGCACGTAGGTACTACAATAGATGTTATATGTCCATGTATGTGGTGTATGAGGCTTTAGTACTTTAGTACTAAGTACTGAAATTCACGTACATACGATATTAAACCAAATTTCGTACCCACAACCAATACTCGTATATGCAAGATATATTCGCCACAATACTGGTTCTGGTAATTCTGTACATCGTGTAAATAATCTTAACAATAATTTTACATTATTCATCCCGAGCATCTTGCCCATAGACCACGTCTTTTCATATTTATAGATGGTACGCTCACTATTTTAATATTATGTATAAGTACGCTCTATTGCACACCAATGAAAACCTTGCCAAATTGGGGTGTGAACGTTAAAGTTGTGATGAAAAAAGTTTTTTCGATTTACAATGCTAGAAACTTTACGTGGTGGACGGTATTCAAAGATTTTTTGCTCTGGTACGGCTCCACATCTTATTGAAGTTCCTTTTTTACTTACGTACCGTTTTTCAGGTTATAATGTTTTTGGTACTTTTTAGCGTAGCGTTGTGAGGTAGCAAAGGAAAGTAGGTAAAGGTTGCTTATATGTGCTGCATATAAGCAACTAAAAAAGTATGTGAAACAGTAGTGGCACTTGTAATATCACTGTTCCATGCCAGAAGAACCACATGTTACGATAAGATAGCTAAAGGTTTAATGTTGTCGGGTAAAACGGTCGTGGTTGGCACATTATCATCCCAAACTGTCTCGCCATGTTTGCCAAAATTGTATGACAAAAGTATTTCATACAAAAAACTTCTGGTTCTAGAATTTGTTTTATTATTTTAACTGTTAACGTTTAGTTTGTTTATCTTCAAAGGAAGATGCAGGTTTTGATTTTTATTTTATATGTCCTATACCTGCTACCAAATTTTCCAAAAGTTTCCAAACCATCGAACTGTGCTCGAATTTTTTGTGATCGACAACGTTCATTACACAGATAATGATAAATTTTAAAACTATACGCCTAAATGTTTGTTTTAACCTAACGTCATGTTACGAAAAAAATTTAAGCATATAAAATAGGTCTAAACACAATATAATGAGTCGCTTTGACGACGCGGGGCCCGTGCCAGCAAGTCCAACGACGAATTTTATGTTAATGCAATCTACGTGTTCTTCATACATCGTAATATTGCAACGAGTTTCGTATCTGAATAATGATATTACTTCGGAAATAAAAGCTTTTATTACGTATGCTTTTAAAACTTTGCTTTTGTACGTACGTAGAGTGTAGTTAATGTAATTTTTTGTAATAAGTGGGGTAGTATGCTAATAGTCTGATGACAGAATACTGAAACGCTTATCAAATTTATGTGCAACTTAAATCGGTCTGATTTGACAGTTCGTCATACAAATCTGTCAAAATGACTAGACTTCAGGCGTGCTTAAATTTGATTTGCGTATGAGTATTTCGTCGTAAGTTTAATAGATTTATTTTTTTGGAATTTTTGATAATAATTTATTTTTTATTGGAACTGTCTTTTCTATATTATGTGCTCAAATTGATTTTAAAATGGTAGAAGTTTTTTAATAAAATATTTTATCCACTGTTTCTAATCATAAAAAATATGGCTGTGAAAAGTCATTAATGTAGTTTTCACACACCACACTTTCGGTGGTACCGGTCATTCACCTCTGAAACCATCATTCATAATACTGAGGTCTTAGAAGTCTTAAGCTAATACTGGCTATCAATTCCACAATATATTAATACTTCTTTCCATTACAAGAGCCTTTTAATCAGCAGATGAAAATTCCAAAAAAGGCTAATTTGATTCAATGGAAATTTAATAACTTTATCCCTTTGACTCCTTTTTATTTTGTACAATCGTCAAACTAAAAGCAAACCAAGATGAAAATTCTTGCTAAAAAGTTAATACTTGGAAAATTAAAATTGAATTATTGTACAGAGAAGATCCGCCACCATATTTCTCGAAGTAAATATTTAATTAGGATTTAAGCTTTGACGACATAATAAAATATACTTTTGTTTGAAAATTTCTTTTGACAGTGACCCCGATTACCATTCGCATTACTTCGAATAAAACCTTTCTAAATGTAAGCCCTTAAAATTGTTGAATTTCATTTGGGACTAATGGAAGCTTCTGTATGTTTTAAAAACAGATAGATTTGCATAGACAACATATTTATTATTTTGACGATTTATATATGGGTCGAATATTTGTGTATATACCAGCAGTTGTTTGCGACTTCGTCCTCATCAATTTCTATTATAATGATTGAAAAGTTTTTTTAAGAATACAATGTTTTTAAGTACTACAGGGTAAATAATATTTTGTGTTATAGTAAGTTTAGTCTTAGAAAACACTGTCAAGGACTATTCTTCGCGTTGAAACAAACAAACATACAAACTGTTCGGCATTATTATTTTAGGTATAAATAATATGTAATATTGTTTTAGTATTTATATATTTATGTTAAGTTACAGAATTGTAAATTTTATTTCAAAAGATGAATTTTTCCCACTTTTTTGGTAAAAAGTGTGGGACCCGTGCGAGTTTCTTACACCGGTTCTTCTCGCCGGGTTAGTTCCCGAACCATGTAGACTTACTGAAAATATTTGCTTGTAATGTAAAAATTTTTATTTACCCTAAAGAGGAACGTAATATCAACGATTAAGTATTCGTTAGTTTTAATTACAGCTATTGAAAATAATAAAACAAATTATTTGAAGAGGTAAACTTTAACTTTGTATTCAATGTTATTTTCACAATTTAAACGTTCGTTATAAATCTGATTAATCTCAGGTGGACATTCGACATAAACTGTTAATTAATTAATTATTTATTATTGGAGTTAAAAATTAATTGAGCAAAACGGGTCAACAGGAATACTCATAAATGATTTCGTTCAAACGCTTCACAACTTTTTCCATTGAAACAATATAAAAATTCTATCTTGTTTATGAATTATTTTGACCTTTATTCAGTACATTCATATTATTTTCTTTGTAATGTAAGCAGCGGAAATTTAATTAACTCTCACTTCAAAGACCGTTATGAGTGAATAAGCGCTCCAAAGGATTTTCAGTTTGGGCAAAAGAGGAAAATAAAATTACATTCAACTTACAATTTCGTAGAGGCATTTTACCGAAGATGACGAAGTTATATACCATAATATTTGATAATAAGAGCCGTAAGACAGATAGAGAGAAAGATTTAGAAATAAGCTGGAATAAGCCGTAATTTAAACGCCTTTTACGTGCTATTGAAGAGATTATACAGCTTTTCAACATTTGCCCTACATAACCGCTTTCATACTTTTAATTAGCTCCCGATCTGACATCCCGTAGTTCAGGCTTACATCACAGAGGTGTTTAGTTCATCATTTTACTAGTGTATTAATTAATCATTTAATATAAAATTTTACAATCTTGCACTTACGTCAATATATTCATTTATTTATAGCAAAATACTACGTCTTAAATATACAATGTCTGAAAATCGACATCGAAAAGACTTCGAGACGAAACTAGGGGTTAGTCGTTAGTCTAACTTTCGAACACGAAAAATCATGTTGAATAATAAAATTATCGGTCAGGTCATGTTACCTGAATTTAATTTAATATTAGTTATTATCTGCAAATCAGTATACACTATATCTCTATAAATACTTATAAGATATATGTACCCACAAAATATATTCAAAAACTTTCCAGTAAGTGCGAAAACGATATTTACCTCGACCACAATTCCTTTAAATAATACTGACAATCCTAACGAAATACCTAGTTAACAAGATGGGCCATTCTAAGTCAAAACCTATCTAACATCAGAATCAAGAGAAGCTATATTTTTCTATATCACACAAGGAATCACGCCGAAAAAGGACGAGATTTTATCATCGCGTGAACCTCTGAACTGTACCCAAAGCTACATTAAATCTAGACTGACTCATTGGATCCACCGAAACAAATAGTACAAGTTGTAGAACATAATTTATCAGGCAAACAACTAATCCCTCTCATTCATTACTAGAGGCTTAATAGATGAACAGACAAATAAATCTGTCGCCACGCGAAACCGAACCGACTTTATTGTTTTATTTCACGTATTTATCTTAAGCTGTTGCAACTTACTTATACGTATTTCGTTTTTAACTTGTAATACTTGACTTACTTGGAAATGAGTTAACTGTTAAAGTGATTTATAATTAAATAAAATTTGATTTTTAACATTAAAAATATAACATTATTTTCTAAATTCTAATTCTAAAGCCACAGTATTTGTATCCTAAGCCTTTCCTAAGAATATCTAAATCAGATAGTCTTTGTTTTATAACATATAGAAATATGTAACATATATTGAAATGAATATTGAATATCGAATCTTTGCGTAAAAACATAAAAGACATTGATAGATTATACAAACCCGCACAAATATATCACGGGCAAAGAGCAAGTTTGTTCATTAAATATGAAAATGTTATTTTCCGATAATAAAAGTAATATTGGGACTGTGCAATATCGCGTCAGAAAGGTGTCATTTATATTCGAGCAATGCCACGCGCGTCACGTTCGACGCTCCCTAATTGACTGCCTGACGCTAGCTTTATTTCCGCTAAAATCGATTTATTTTTATAAACTACCTTCATTTTCATACACTTTAATTAAAAACGTAAGCCTGTGTTATAAAATTAAAAATAAATAAAAAACACTTATCGCTAGGAAGCGATATCTTCCAGGTAACCAAAACTAGGCGATAAGAAAAGTTATAAAATACTTTATTTCATCTACTTATCTACTTAGACAGACAAGTATTATATACTTAGATATAATATCTACATAGCTAAAAATAAAATAAAGTGCATAAATATAATAATTAACGCAACACACAAACATAAACATATAATAAATTATTAAAATATCACAAATACGATAAGTATCACAATTAAATACAAGAAGCTGTTATTCTGCCTTTTTCTTATGGATTTATTTTTAGATATTTAATGACGTCATGTCTCATAAAGTGTGCCACGCTAGTCTGAGATGAATTGACTGTTATATGTATATGCAAGCTGGTATATATTTAAAATATTGTTATTGACGTTCCCTTATGAAAGGTGAGTCGTTGAGTAATAAAATGCTTAACAGTCGTCGAAGTGAAACTGATGATTAACGTTACAACAAATTGATTCCATGTAAATCAAATATCACAAATTGTGTCCCTTCTGTCACTTTATCCCTCCATTTAACAACCCGTCTTCCCTGATGATCGATAACTTAATTTAAAAACAATTATCGCGATTGACATGCTACACTTCCGTAATTGCTCGGAGCCTCTCATTGTAGCAACTACGAGTGTAAAATACTAGTCTGGTTCGAAGCGTAAAGGAACTAATATCGCCTAAGTATACTTGTACGGTTTGTATCGACACACTCGTAATAAAAGCTTACATCCAATAATGCTTTGTGAATGACAATTGGATCGCAATTCAAATACTCTGGGAAGACATTAGCGATACACGACACTCCTTTGCAAATGGGAATGGGAATGGTAATGAACGGGTACGACGAGCTGTTGTTTGTTGAGCAGACCACATAAGACTGAGCTTAACTAATTAAACTGACTCATAAAGGTGCAGTCGTAAATGCCTTTTAGCTACTTGAATAGTACCGATCTTGGCAGAAATCCCGCAAAGAGAACTTTTTTAATGCAAAATTTGAAAGTATTTTTACTAGAAAATTAAAAATACTGTTATAGATCTTATGCATATAACATTAGGTAAGTTGTAATTAGTAAGGAAGGTTTCACAATAATATTTTGATTGAATTTTCTCCAAAGACTAAAAAAATAAAATGATATATGAATAAAAAATCATATTTATTTAGAGTCTTATATTATTGATTTTACTTTCCACGTGTGTTGTTTCTCAGAAGACAATATTAAATGGCGACCCAAAACTTAAAATTGAAAACTTTAATCATCGTACTATAATAATAAATAAATAAATATTTTCAGGACATTTATACACAGCGCCATTTAGCTCCAAGCTAAGCAGAATCTTGTGTTATGGTAACTAGATAACGGAATAAATTACATATACATACTTTTCTTTTGTAAATACATACAAACAATACATAGCAACACCCAGACCCCAGAAAAATACAAATGTAAATTACAAATATATTTTTCCAGTGTGGGGATCGAACCCACGACCCTTCGCGCAGAAAGCAGTTGTGCTACCACTGCGCCAAGCGGTCTTCATAAATATTTATAAATGAATACATAAATATACTATATTTTAAGGTTTTCCAAAATCATAACAACATTACAACAAATATATAGATAGATCAGTTCTTATCTAGTACCTAAATATAACATTATAAAAAAAACTATTCTTAATATAAGTATATAGCGCGGAAACTAACTCGTAGCAAGAAAAGCCACGATCTAATCGAACCTTCCAGTGCGGTTGTCGGCTGAAGCATGCTCTCGATTTACTTGAAAGCTACTTGCTAGCTGCTGCGTAATTGAAGATAGCTTGAATTATCAACACCCTATAACTTAATATTAATTGAAATAGCTTTATAATCAAAGTCAAAGTCATCTTTATGCAACTAGACTACATATAGTAACACTTTTGAATTTATAGTTATTTTATCTTATGCTTGTATCACTTTTGTAAGAAGAAATTCAAAAAAACTTATTATTTACTTAAGGTTTAATATGAAATAGGAAGGTAATATTTTCACAAGGGATCTTTTTCAATTAATAAAATGAGTTTATTTAAAAATCTTAGGCGAAGTTTTAAGTTTTATATATATTATAACCCGGATGATATAATATAATAATAAGAAATTATTAAACTTCAAATAATCATCAAAGAAAACATAACGAAACATGATACCGATAGACTTAATCAATTAGCCAAAGAACAATCTCCATTAAATGAATATTCCTGTAAAACGATATCTACGAAGAAAACGCCGATTCGCCCAGCTAAAGACAATCACCCTTTGTCTCGCGTCGCAGTATCGCGCGGCGCCTCGCTTCACTTATATTCGTCAGCGAATTCATTCAATAAATTCCCTGATGCAATTTTTCTGGTATAAAATGCAGTCCTCAAAATTGCAAGCCATGAAAAACAATAGCGCTGAGAAATATTGTATTAAGAAGCGAATAAAATGCGAGCTGTTACGATTGTTACGTGATGTCTGATATGAATGTGTATCGAGGTGATGTTTAATATTAAAGCTATTTCAAATTCCATGTTTCATAAGAGAAGGCGTTTCGTTACTTAACTAAACTAATTATAGGAATATCAAACAAAATTATTCTATTAGACTTTTTAAAATAATAGTAATATAGAATTGACATAACATGTTTGACATCCGCCTTATTTGCTTGGTTGGGCAAATTCAGAACATTGTCAGTGTGTCTGATTTACTTTTATGAATAAATATTATATATTCTTTAAATTGACTTCTACAGACACTTCGTGGTCCATAAGAAATTTACTCGCCTATGTTCAATTTTATTTTAAGCTACAAAAATATTACTAAATAATATTCTCTCCAATTCTGGCTCATTGAAAGCCTGTCCATTGCCTTGTAGAATCCAGCTCAATCGAGCCAGCATTTCGGCTCTTACACCTCGAAACTCCGCAATATAGGTGACAATACGCATTAAGAGCAGCAGTTAGCTAGCGTCAGGCGCGTTGAGGCACGATGCAAAATTATTCCAGCCCGCTAAAGCCTGTCTCGCCGGGGAGGCGACCGACCGAATAATCCCAGCCCGTATCACACTATTACCGAGCATTTGCACACAGCACAGATAACACTCCGCGAGACCTGGATTTGCGAACCACACTGAAGACGCATCCCCTTAGCGATCTGATCATACGAAATTTGGGAAGATTTTTAAGAAACGTAAGAGGTTTTTCGATACGTACATCTATCGTACCGCCTGTACGGTTTGTGCTTCAGTTTTACAATATTCTATGATTGTATAGTGATAGTTTGTATATGGGGGAATGTGACAGCATGTCAAAGCACTAAAACTGTACTTAGAATACCCATATTAAAAACGTTAAAAACACAAGTCACTCTAAATAGAAATAATCGACGAAAAAAGGTAGTACATTCAACATTAAAAAAAACACTTCTACTTTTATAATAAGCACTTTGATAAGAAGACAAAATAATAACTTTTTTCATTTCAAACGAATGTGTCAATATACTTTTTTCGTCAACTTTAACAATACTCATTGAAAGTGCATTGGTTTACAGTGCTATATATTACTGACTGGTTAACCTTTGTCACAACTTATTTTAATAATATTTCACAGAAGGTATAACATTAAACTAGTAACAATAACACAAACAATAGGTCAGCCAATTGTTTCAGCGTCTAATTCCTAGCAACTACCAACAGTACACTAGGCGATAGTAATAAATATTAGGTGAGTACACATTCAGCAAGTTAGTTGTATTAAACACGCGAGAACGTGTAGTCGCCATGTAAATATTCCGACTATATATCAGCGAGACACACTGGTCTCTAAGGAGTCGTGTTGAATCGAATTATTTCAGGACACTTATTTTAAGACAGCGCCATCTAGTGTCACAATACGCAGAGCATATGTTATTGCAACTGGATAGCGGATAAATTACTTATACGTTTATACATTTCTTTTACAAATACACACATGCAAGGTGTAAAAGACTTTTTTCCGAAAATTTAGAGGATGCATTTAGGCAAATATTCTGAAGATATGTAACGATAAAATTTTATGCATTTTTCTTTATTTTCATATCAGGTGAGTATACTTTCAAACTGTTTCTTCTGTACTTAAAATTACAAATATATATTTTTCCAGTGTAGATTTCGAACCGACGACCCTTGATACAGAAAGCAGTAGTGCTACCACTGCGCCAAGCGATCGTCGAATTATGGCTATTTGTTTCGCGTCTAACTTTGTTCGGTACAATAATCCAGGTCTAATGGAACTTATGTCCCTCCACACTAATGTTTCAAACAAATCGCTTGTACTTCTCGTCCCTAATCGGCTTTAGGCTCACCTCAATTTCATTAATTAACGTACCTTTATTTTACCGAGAGTGTACTTATTGTTTTATACTATGTGCTTAACAAAACAGTCAAGGTATATAAGGTGAGTTACGCTAATAAATAAACTGTGTATTCAGTATATTTTTTAACGAATTATGTTACAATTAATGGAGCATAAAGATTGTAATACATAGTCAAGTATTTTAAATCCGGCTAGATGATCCTCAAGTGAGTGGTTAATCAAAATTGTTTACATGTAACTTGTATCTTTAGTTTAATGGGCATGTGGGTAGCCCATTAAACTAAAGATAATTTTTATTTGTAATTAAACTTTCGTTATTAATATTATTTAGACATTTAAAGGTAAAACGCGTCATATCTGACAGATTCATTTTTCAGATAGCAATAACATGATTGGGGAGCTCGTAGTTTACACAAGGAGGAAATAGAAGAATCTTAAGCTAAAAAAAATAAAAATGAATATAAAAGAGTAATGTCCATGTTAATTTGCCATTAAGCCAACACACGTAACAATGGAAGATCAAAGACAATAATAATAGGTACGTACAGTTATGAAACTGATTGATATGAATCAATGTAAACTATTAAACAAAAAACAATCGAAATGCATATAAATAAATTAAGGGAATACTAAAATACGCGGAATGGTTCTCAAATATTTGACCTGAAAGTCTCGTAAAGCACAAATCGACTATTATTTGAAAACAAAAATTACATATCAAGTGTATTATTTATTAATTCTACGAATCATACAAATAAATCCATTCCATATTCATTTAACAGCTTGTAATATTGAATAAACATACGTATTTCCTGAAATACAAAAATTTAAACGTGCGATTATAATTGGTAAATATTTATTAAATTCATAACAAAAATAATTCAAACATTGCTTTTTTGTCTAAACGCAAGTTATTAAAACGATTGAAGATAAGATTATGTATCAAAAAGCTATGATAGTGCTGACAAAACCAACAACGGTAAACAATCTCTCTTAAAAAAATTAATGAATTAAAAAAACATTATTACATACTATGGACTTCAAACCTAAGCCGAGATAAAATAAGACATAACTAAAGTATATTTTCATTTAAGAAAAGTATTTAATTTACACTATCGAGAAATAATTCAAAATAAAAGTGAGCATATTATTTCCCAAAATATATAATACTAAGATTATGTGTCACTAGTAATATAAAGTAATTCACCTTTGAAATATAGGTGTTAAGATTTTTATAATAATAAAATTGTAATATTTTGCTCCAGGAGTCGTAGAAAAATAGTCACTTAAAATTTGTTAATTAATTATAAATTCGCCACAAGTTTCTCAAGTAACAACTGGAAGTGAACGAGATGTTAAGAAGTATTCAAATTGCAGTTTAAATTTGAACAACTGGTGCAGAACTGAACTTTTGTTCATTACCTTGATTTCATTGGAAACTTTTCTTTCGGCAAATCATTATTTCAGCTAAAATCTTCTACGCCGGACTTACTTTTGACATTTCTGTAACTTATAATTTATATCTCACAATAGATTTGTGTGAGAAAATTCAAACATTTTTAGATTCTCTCTATAGACTTTTATAGTTAAGAATTTTAAAATGTTTTAAAACTAAGTTTATTTTTATCAGTAGTTTGATAAGTAGGTACAAAAATTATTTTGAACAAAAGATCAAGAAGATCAGTTTAATGGAGTACATATATGTAATAAGTTTGAATTGCTTCTGAATAATGATTATTAAGACTTGGTTCATAAAGAGGAAAGATTGCATTGATTGTTGCAGTGAAAATAATCCGAAACTAATAGATCGATTACATCAAAATACACTTGGACTAATATTACAGTTTCAAATTACATACATTTTTTTATATTACATCCTACCTAATTCCTAAGATCCAAGACCTAATAATATCTAGTTATATATAAAAATGACTAAAATATCGTAAACCTTTATTGATGCGCTATTTAAGTGCCTAAATTGGAAACTCCAGAACAACAGTTTAAAGGATGAAGCAACCAGGCTCTTTGTACTTTAGCAAAATAATCTTGCAAAATTCAGAACGCATCTGCATTGCAAATATATTCAATTTTAATAACAAACTGCAGCCAAGGAACAAATTTAATTTGCTGTAATATGTTTTTAACTCGATCGTTGAAAGAAATAGTTTTTAATTTAGTGGCAGCTTTGTAGCTGTAGCATTAACATAATAACTACCACTTGTTATAGTGGGGTAATCCTCATATGGTATCGATGGGATTTGGGGAAAGGACTGTAGTGTATGTGGGTAGAGTGTTGTTTGTCTCGGGCGTATTTTCATATATAAGTGTAGGCCGGTAGCGGGCTGCGAGTGCGGGGTGTCAGTCGGTATCAGACCGTCGCGTCGTTCCAGTAGAACGTGGTGGTACGTAGGCGAGCCAAATATTATAATCGGGGAATACTACAAGGACCATGGGTTATGTCGGACTCCTAGCAACCACAAACCCACTGTGATCCATGTCACCGCAGCGATCAGAGGCTCATTTGTAAACTCTTTCGCGAAATTATTCAGAAATAAAACATTTTTATTTTTATTTATCGTTTTATATTTTTCTCTTGCAAAAATTATAAATTTCGTACTTATCTACAAAATAGTTATTACCTTTATTTTATATCATAAATGTGAACAGAACTCTGTCTATAAATTCGTCCGAGTGCCTGTTACAGTGCAGCGATTTTGTTTAAATTTGCATAGATTTTAAAGGTGTTAAAGGGCACCGTTTTTTACTGTCCAAACTTGATTTCAGATGCATATGAAAAAATTAATCTAATTTTCTCTAATGTAAATAATCTAAATGAACGACGGCGAAAGCGAAATAAAATAGATGTAATTTCGTTACAAGAGAAAAATACACAAAAATGCGTATAGCAACTTTAATTTAATATTTCTTTGTTAATATTGATAGTAAAATATAAATATAAATAATTCACAAACGAAGACTCTTTTAAATTGCAATAAGCGTCTCGAGATGCGCTCCAAAACTTTTACCTTGTAAAGTTTTTTGAAAGTAATATCTTAACTTATTACTTGCACTCAAGTAAAGGCTTAATTAATAATTTCATCCTTTACAAAGTCATTTAAGACGAACAAACTGAATTATAAGAATTGGTATATATTTTAACAAGCCCCACGGCTTTTTCCGTATTTATCCAAGTATTAAATACATAAACATTTCGTATCACAGCGCGTACACAAAATAAAATGTAAAAAATGTTCTCGTTACATCAATAGGAAACGCAATTCGCTTTTCCATTAAAATTGAAAAGAAAATAACACAAATATTTTCATACAATTCATATCACTTCAAAAGAAATTTACACGTTAATTCTCGTATTTAGAGCGACGTATCACTGCGTACAATTTAATGTAACGTCCTTCCAAATAATTTCCGCACGCATGCCGTACGAACCCAAAATTCTGACCAATACGAATGTGATACAATTTGTCTGGCTTACGTGGTTATTTGTACGTGAGTCGAGCGCAGGTGCGCCACGCCGGCTACGCGCCACTTTCATAAAGTAATAATGACGGATTCGACTTGAAAAGTGTTGTTACCGTCTTACCGTCTTACCGCGTTACCCAGTTACGTGTACGAAGCACTTACGGTCTTCTCATTTACGTAGCTTTTAAGTTAAACCTCCGCTGAGCTATGACTCCCTATTTATACAAGTTCTACAAACTGTTTGGGATTTTGAGTAATTTATGTTACACAGCTTATGTGCTTCCAGTTAGAACTTAAACATTGCGCTTGTTTGATGCAATTGTACTTGTAACTGTGACTGTTTTGTTGCTTTAACTAGAACTAAGTATACTTACTATTGCTTCAATAAACATACCTACTTAAAAATAAAGGTAATAACTATTTTGTAGATGAGTACGAAATTTATAATTTTTGCAAGAGAAAAATATAAAACAATAAATAAAAATAATAATGTTTTATTTCTGAATAATTTGAAAAAAAAAAGTCAGTAAGTTTACTAGGCAGTCTATGGTACCTACCAATTTATCCGATCAACATACCATTCCAGACAAATAAGCTCAAAACTACAGAAAAATGAATTTAATATGACATGCCCTTCCGCACGAGCATATACTGCAATAGTGTTATATTCAAATCTCGATTCCCAATCGCACTTCACATATCGAAGATTTAATAAAAATCCTCTAGCATCTAAAATCTCAGCTGTGCCGACTTATCTTGGCTCCGTTTTATTCCCCAACCATACGGGACACGCCAATATCTTTATTTTATTGCCACCATTACGTCTTTTAAATCTTTCCGCTACCGTCAAGAACGTAACCGATTCCTTATTCTATCCGTACTTAGAATATTTAAGTATGATCATATTTTAATATTATTACTTGTTATAATATCTCATATTCTCGTATTAAATTATACCTTTCTACAGCGTATCTTAAAGCTTATGACACAGTCATTACGTAACGATTTTTATACTACATACACTTATTCTTCTTCTTTGGCTTGTCACTTTTAACAGAGTAATTATAAAATACCTGTCTCGAAACATAACCTAAAAGTAAAAAATGCGCCATCATCAATTCCTGTCCTTTAAATACACTAATAACCACAACAAATGTTATTTAAAACCTAACAATAACTCTATTTGTATTTTGTCCTATGTAAAATATATTACGATCTAACCCCACGTGTCATAATACTCGTACGTCCAACAACGACCCGCCAACTGCTGTCATATAGCGCATTTTCGGCTGAGCCGTGTACCTAAATTCAGTGGAGTGTGGCTCTCAGTAAAAATACAATAAAGCACATGTCGTGGGTCCCAATCCAAGTTGTCGCCTGGCTTGTGCGCCCACTGAATTTCAAACACTGTCCATTCCAACCTTATTCTATATTCTAACTATTTCTAAACGAATAAATAGACTGCGCTTCACAGGTCGATCAAATTTACGTGTCTATTCAAAGGTTTTGCATTGTATGAAAATGAACGTATCAGAATATTTCGTGGACGGAATATTGATTGCGTAAAATATTTTTACATTGTTTTACAACCGCTGGTGTGAAAATAAATACGTGTATTCTATCTTTAATAAATATGATATTGTAGATAATACTACCACATGTATACATAGTAAGAACATTTTTTAAGGTTTTAGGTTATTATAGTTATAATGAATAGATTAAAGCTATGAGTATTTTTTATATTATAATTTAATAAACTAGGTGTACCGTACGGTTTTATCCGCATAGTTTTTGTTCCAACAGCATGCCAAATAGTTTTTTCGTGTCATAGTAACAAACATTCTGAATATACCCTTACATTCTGTATCATTTTTATTAATAGTAGACATTTTGTGAAAAAATCACAAAGCTGTTTAATAAATACCCTTTTGGAATACAGATTAAAAAATATACATTTTTACATTGCCCTTCCTCAAGCTAATATCGTATACAATATTTGTATCAAGCGTTGTCTCTTGGGTAACAAAACGGTCCCACAACACTTAGCTCGCACTGAATTAAGCAAAATACAACCTCTTTTCTATCGTAATAGTGGGTACAAACCGAGCTTTTGACGATCTTGCCTTAAACGTTCCTATGAGTCTGATATGCTGTTTAGAATGGAATAAATATAAATATAAATATAAATATTTTCAGGACATTTATACACAGCGCCATCTAGTTCCAAGCTAAGCCGAAGCTTGTGTTATGGCAACTAGATAACGGAATAAATTACATATACATACTTTTCTTTTGTAAATACATACATA
>DWAJ01002198.1:0-18530 GCA_018238005.1 Eurema mandarina
CGTTAATATTTACCCGTGCGAAGCCAGAACATGCTGCTTGTATTTTATTATACCTATCCGTTGTGTAGTTTCCATAACACATGATCTGCTTAAAATTTGACTAGATGGCGTTATGTTAAAATAAGCTTACTGAAGTATTATTATTTTAATTTCTACGTCAGTTGTTTCTTGTTAGGAAAGGATCAAAATCGTTTCAAAATTAAATAAAATGCATGCATGTAAAAGAATCTTAAAGACAGAAATTATTATACATTTTCGACCCAATGACAAAATGCAAAATATGGTATAAGAAGTACCTACAGTTTAAATAAGTATTTATTTACCATATTTTCTCTTAGAGTTAATGTTCGATAATAATTTTTAAGATCCCAAAAGATATGTATCAAAATCTAAAGTTAAGTCTTCAAAGGTCAAACTTCAACATAGCTGTCATTTGTCAATTTTCAGTTGTCAATTTGTGGGAATCCAGCCGTTCTTATTAGATTTGTTTATATTATTGTTTATTTAAATAAATCCAACACCGTTTAAAGTCGATCGAAGATTACAAGTAAATAGTAATTTAAAAAAACATTTTTTGTATCACATTATTGTTTTTCAGAGTCGAGCTGATTTGAATTTGGCTCAATATATTTTTATTATTTGACTGAATTTCATGTACGGTAAAGATCTAAAATGTCAATGTTATTGAATTTATATTGAACAAATATAACTGAAGTGAAAATTTACCGTAGGAGTCTAAAACACTTCGTTACGTAACGCGTTACGACGCCCGACTGTCTGGCATCCCTTTCCCTCACGCATACAGCAACGATCAACAGGATTTTTTTCTCTCACTCTAATCTACAGTGCTTACTGTATCATAATAATTATCATTTCTTTCGCGTGTCCTGAAACGCAAAAGACATGGAGGACGTAAAAGCGTGTCTAGTTTGTTTAGAAATGAACACTACATTATTTAGCTTACATACAAATTCACTGCAACAATATTACGAGTTCTTGACAGGGACACATGTAAGTTAAAGTTATTTAAAGCTTAAAAATTTTATAAAATACTTAATGCTAGTGATTTGTGAGTTGAATCAGCTGTGTCGTATAGTACAATCATAGCAATTCGACTTGGATTGCTTCATTCTCTTCAAGAAAAGAGTGTAAAGTCCTGAAAACCACACATTTTTGTACCTTCAGGCTCTATGAGTATTCATGGATAGCAATGACCACTTTTCAATGAATAGCTTGCTTGCTATTTGCCTTTAAACAGAAACAATTGGATAATATTTATGTATGTTTCATGACATTTTTTGCAGTTTACCAAGAAGTTTAAAGTACCAATGTTTGTTTGCTTTCAATGCAAAGCGATGTTAATTAAATTCTATATATTTAGACAAAAAAGTTTTAGGGGCCAGGCCGTGTTGCAAAGTATTTTACAAAGCCATGGACAGGTTCGTATAGTCATACTACAACAACTAATAAAAAACACATCTATTTCCACGCTAAGCAGAGCTGGTTAATGGATAAATTACATATTGTACATACTTATCTTTTGTAAATACATAAAATACATAGCAACACCCAGACTCCAGAAAAAGACAAATGTAAACTACAAATATATTTTTCTGATGTTGAGGTCGAACCCACAACCCTTTGGGCAAAAAGCAGTTGTGCTACCACTTCACCAAGCAGTTGAAAAATTTTGTCATCTTCAATAATGTATTAAGAGCTTATTGCTGTGATTTCTTTGTGCCAATTTAAAAATAATACACTCTTATGCTTAAAAAATAATTTTCAGATCTCAGCAGAAAAAATTAGGCAAATAGATACCGCCCGTTATCTTTTGAACTCAAATTTGAGTGTTGTCACTGCATTCTCTGTAAGCATTACTGGAACGGATATTTCTGAAAGTAAAATAAAAATTGAACAAGATGATAAATTTGAATATAGAAATCTCTATGATGATATAAAAGTTGAATTTGATAACATGGATGACGTTTGGCTCGGTAATGAAAAACCTCGGAAAAGTAAGAAATCAATTGAACAGAATACTCCTATAAATATGAATGTTGCAAAAGAGGAAGTTGAAATGGTGAGTAATTAAATTTTTGAATTAAATTAGGGCTTTAACCAAATAAACAGCTTACGTGGTACTGACTTCTAAATTACTTATAAATCACCAAATATGTTACCAAGTTCATAACCTACAATTACTAAACCTATTTTGATATTTATTTTTAACTAGCTGTTGCTCGCGACTTCGTCCCCGTCGGATCTATTTCTATTATTATGTTATATTCCTTCAATCTTAGAAGATAGACATATACTATCGCGGACTTTTTTTTAGATCATTTTAATAGGAATAATTCTGTCATACATATTTTTTTGGTATATTGAACCGTTTTCGCAGCGCACGCAAAGGAAGCCCTCAAAGATGAATAATTTTCCCCGTTTTTTCCACATTTTCCATTATATCTTCGCTCCTATTAGTTGCAGCGTGATGTTATGTAGCCTAAAGCCTTCCTCGATAAATGGTCAATTCAATAAAAAAAGAATTATTCAATTCGAACCAGTAGATCCTGAGACTAGAGCGTTCAAACAAACAAACAAACTCTTCAGCTTTATATATTAGTATAGATATAGATTGAATCAATATCGATTTAGTGGTTTAGCTGGCAATTGTGACAGAGAGACTTATATTATATTAAAATTTAATAAGATATCATATTCAAAATAATATTAAGTTTAAATGTAATGGTAGAAATTGTATTTCATAAATTTGTCATTATAATACATATAGCGATTAAACCACAGTACGGCGTATTAGTTTAGTGGTAACAGACACGCATACATACAAAAAAATAATATTAGCAGCTATGAATATAATCCTTAAGCCATAGACATTGTTATTTTTATAAACCAAAGGCGTTTAGTCAAGAACAAGTCATAGACAAACACTTGAAAAATTACCATTTTCGATGTCCAATATTGACTTTAACGATTTAGCTGGCTTATCCGCTGTGAAGAGTCGTGAGTGTTTGTGTTTAGTAATTCCCGAATTTAATATGTTTGTTTATGCGTAGCTACGGAACTTTACTTTTGAGAGTTTTTAAGAGAGAATTAATTTTTTTTGAGGATTATGTATTTTTCGTGTGTATGTTCCGTTTTCGTGGGACGAAAAGTATACACATAGTTCTAATCTATCTTTATGCCCAATTTCAACCAAATCTGTTCAGTAGTTTTTTCGCGAAAGAGTAACAAACGTACATACATCACCAATCACTATTTGTAATGTTATAGTAGGACAGATATAAGAACAGAAAAACAAAAGTGTCTGTATGTATGTATGTATATAGTACGTAAGTATATATGTTCCGTAACTTCTAAACTACTGATCCGATTTTGATGAGACGTTAAAAGATTAGAAACACTAATAAGTTTAAGTTATTACGAAGTCGCGTTATAGTTTTTATAAATTTTTCTTATAGTTAAAAATATTTTGTATAATTGTTTAAGTGAAACTCCGGTATTTGGAACAAGTATACCGTAATGGCTCGAGGCGGTTTTTTACCAACAATTTTAAGGCTTAAACGTAAAATTATCAAATGGTTAGTAATTATTGTGTTAGGAATAGATTTTGTTACATAGAATAGTAATACTTAGAACCGAATTAGAACATGAGCACGAAAAGTGAAGCCATTTCAGCTTGGACAATTTTGTCTACTTACATAGATCGTCGTATGTTTTTCGTAGATTTAATTATAGAAATAACTATAACTTTGTTAAAATTCTAATTCAAATACATCTTTATTTAAGGCTACAATGTATAAAACAGTCTCTTTCTTCTGTCTGTCCCTATGTATGCTTAAATCTTTAAAACTACGCAACCGATTTTCATGCGATTTTTTTATCGGATAGACTGATTCAAGACGACGGTTTATGTTTATAATACACACATTGTTTTATATCATATAAAGATTTTTTTTTAGTTTTAAGATGATTTCTTTCAATATAGAACAGATTTACTTCTGTAGGCGACTGTACACGTTATGTTAATATTTCGTACTTTACACACCGTCCTTATCTCGGAGACAAAAATCTAATTCGCAATCGCCGCCAGCGCAGTCGTGGCCCAAACACGTGCTGTGTACCGTCAGCAACGAGAACCGTATCGAAAACTGTTTAATTATTCATTCATTTATTCATATTATATATGTCATTTTATATATATGTCATTACACGTCATTTTATTCAAATGTACATTATGTCAAAATTAAAAAAAAGTTTTTTTTGTCTGACGGTACTTAGTGTTTTTTGTTTTGTCCCAATCAGGATTGGAAGTTTAATGAACTATTTTGAATGGTTTTTTGGTTCGCTTTTTAGGTTTTTTTTCATATCCGGTTTTTAGAAACGTGGTTAAAATCTCGTTTAATACAAACTGTTGGTTAATTTGATTTAAGTGATGTTTATTTAATAGTTAATGTAACTAAACTGGTAGGAACTGGTTTTCATAGATTTTTTTAACTCCTACAATATAAAAAAATGTCGTCCTTAAAAGTGTTACTTGAAAACTTTATTAAATTTACAAAACAAATTTTATTATAAAAATAAAAAAAAAAATATCGTTTTTTGACTTTTTTTAAGTCGTAAAAATGATTAAAGAATTATTTTTATACAACTTTATAATAATACAGTACGTACGTACCTACAGTACGCAAACAAACCGTTTTTTTTTGAAGTTGGTTAAATTGTCTATATGTTGGTATGACTGTTACTATGTAGCTACTGAAACTGAATTACAGTTAGCCAACACACATAATATAAACCCGATAAAAGATTATACTTTCGAAACGTGACAGACCATAGATCATAGACGCACGTCAACACATTGATCCGGATTTAATTGGTTGCGCAACAACCGGGTTCTTTGTTGCTCTGTGACGCTTATCCGAATTACCTATTGTTCATGGATTCAAGTTGGATGTGTGGCGCAATTTTTGAATTAGGATTCCGTTTTTTTTAAGAAATGTCAGTGTCAAGTTTGTGACGTTTCGATTCTTGTGATGACGTTTGGTTTTTTTTTCTTCACAAAAATTTTTAATGTGCCAGTTTCGTTTGTGGAATTTTCTAAACGCAAATTTGTTTTGTTTTTTTTATTGCTATATTATACTTTTATTATGTGCCAGTGTCAAGTTTTCGAAAAGTTTTTAAAATAAAAAAAGAAATCGAATAAAAGAATTGCCTAATTAAAAAAAACTCGAAAGCGAAGAACCCATTTCTATCCAAACACAGGTTTGTCAAATCACAATTGATCGTCGATTCGACGCATTAAGAGATAATGGACCGGATTTTTGAGCAATGAAGTAGCTGACTGTACGTTATCGGAGTCGTGCATCGGATTTGTATTATTTTGAGAAGTAATTATTAATGTTACTCGCTTACCGAATTTCGCTGCGTCCCTCACTACGCAATCTAATGAATAGTGATGTGATGATATCGATAAATGCCTTTATAATTATCGATGGATTGCTATCGACTCTGGGCGGGTTTATTTGTTTTTTGTCGGTAATAAATGTAACCATTAGATATGTGATCTTGAATTTTTGATTAAATTTAAATTGTGAATAGTTTTATAGTACCTTTGCTATTAGTTGATCTAAATCATAATCAAGACTATTTTTAAAAAGTATGAATTTGATTTACTAAGAAAAATTGAATACCCATTAGATCTTTTAAGACTTAAAATATGCCGAATACAATTTACTCGATAAATTTATCGATTAGACTCAGCATAGCAACACAAAACAATGTGCGCCATTTACGACAATCTACAGAAACGTTGGAACGATTCCGATGAAATATCACCGGACGATATGGCCCTAAATTTAGGGAACGCCGAGGCCGCATTGCTAATTGTGGTACATAATAACACACGGAAAAACGTACGAGATGATTTCGTCAAAGAATCCGAACCGATCGCCGTCGGACGGACGGACGGACGGCCTTTCGCAAAATTTTGACAAAAGTATTTTTGTACTTAAAGTACATACACATCGACCGATTCGGCGAAACATCGACTTTTTGCCGCCAATCGCGACCCGTTCAATTACAGACGAAATTAACGATTGAGACGCACACATGCGCACGCGCACGCGCACGCACACACGCGCGCAATTAAAGCCCCGATCACACAATAGGATCACATCGCCTTAAATGGTTCCTATAACCAGTTATGAGCGCTTATGATCCTACAGCTACAGCAGTGTTACATTTTTGCTCCTTTTGTTTCGAATAGAAATGTGTTCTTGCATTTTAATTCAGGCTTAACATCTTAAAGCGGGTCCTGTATGCGCCCGCGCAGGCCAACAACGGAGTCATACATTTTAATACAATCGCTGATTTTTTTTAAACTTTTACTCCGTCGAAATTCCTACCAACCAACTAACCTAGACTCTTTGTCGTATAATAAAAAAAAGTTTTCGCGCCAAAAACAACGGTTTAAATTAAATCAATTCGCAAGTACGAATTGCGCAAATTAACAAACATACATTAAACATTAACACACCAATTTATCATAACACTACACAATAAATATCACGGCGCAGTAACATAAAACCGAGCGCACAAAAAGCGTTTCTTATAATCGTGGCGCGATTTCAGCTCCAACTATTAACCATTGTGAAGATATAAAATTACCGAGAAACGCACACGCAGACACTTATAATAATATATTTTATTGATTACGGAACGAGGATCATCAAACGGAAGCAACTCGTACAATATAAATTTTAATAAAGCATAAAAGATCGCTACGTAAAGAGCGCGCCGAATGGGGCACGTTGGAAAAAATTAGGAACAATTCAAATCAAATTAGAATTTCGAATTCTCGTTAGAGAAGGACGCTCGTAGGGTTGATGACCCGATGAAATGTCAGCGTAACCCCGTCTCACTCCGTCTACATATTAATCTATCTCGTTATCTCGTTCTATGATGTTGATCTTGATACGTCACATTTTTAATAAACGAACTCCATATGACATGGCGTACGGAAATTCGTTCCAATGATTAATATGGCCGCCGCGTACGGATACGTAACTAATACTTTGTTTTTAAATGATATTAGAAATATTGATAGTTTCGTGTCGTTGTTCGTGTCGCGATCGGCCGATAAACGATGCGGGGATAGAAAGTTGCCTCAGTGTATGTGGCGGGCCCAGATGTGGGCCTAGTGCCTACACACCACCGTCCACATTGCTATCAAATGATCTCAACAAAAATTGTATTGTTAACAGTTTTTGTTGGCGATACTTAGAGTCGGTCTTCGCGCGTACCGATACTGGATACTTTAATTAGAACGTGGCTCTCGAGAGCTGCTTTAATATCGTAATAACGCTGTCGCCTGTGGCACTTCGGGCTGTTACTCTGTTCCTCATTTTAATTTTGACGTTAATAAGTGTGGCGAACGCGCGGACAAAACAAACGCGAAACTAATACAAAAACCGCGAGATACAAAGGAGTCTAGGCGTCGTGCCGCGCGCCATTGCGCCGAATAAAACGTTCATATTTGACGTTTAACAAATCGTTCCTTTTTCAAATCGACCAATGAGGCCATTGTGCTCGCCGTAATAGCGTTCCATTTTCGAATGTTATTCTCTTTTCAAATCTTATAAGAGATTCATTCAAATTTGGAATGTGTTACACCAAGTTTTCCCACATGAGTGTTTTTGTTGGTCGTGTTGCAAATAGGTTGATTAATACGATGTTGGGAAGATAATTGTCGCTGTGTTTTTATTAATGTCGTGTGTCAGATCGTTCAGCCGGTGAATTGAGGCTTACAGTGAGAGAGATTAGCGGCTTATGTAGAGACGATTGTATTAAAACTAGCTGTACCGCGTGGCTTCACTTGTGAATTTCTTATTAGAAATAATATTTCTTCTATATATAATAATTCTTATAAGAAAGATAGTAAGATGCCATTCACATTGGTGTCTTAAAAAATAACTATTAAAGAAAGTTTCAGATGAAAATTAGCGAAGCCTGAAGTAACAATAAATGATCTATCTCTTCTGAAAATCTTACTAATATGATACACGCGAAAGATTGTCAGGATGTATGTAAGTATGTTAATTGCTGTTTTACTCAAAAACTACTGAACGGATTTCGCTGAAATTTGGCATAAAGGTTGATTAGTCTATAAATTAACACAGGTACTTTTTATCCCGCTCACTGGAAAGAAAACTAGGCTGGCAACACTGAATCTAATAATTGATAAGCGTCGATCGAAATGTTACCTTACATAAGCTAACGATGTCCACAGATTAATTAAATAACAGATTGAATCAGAGAAATTGATTAACGACGCATTGTCGATATTGCGTGGGCAACACTGGCATTAAAAATTTTTAATCTCAAATATGCAATCTTCGGCCAAATGTCGGGTCTAGTAGAGCGAGATATATTGTAAATATACATCAAAGGATTTTTTGGGGTGACCCGTTGGGGCTAGGAGCGGGGTAGTTTAGTATGTAACGAATGAACTCAAAAAGTACTGGGCCGATTTTAATAATTCTTTGTTCAATAGAAAGCTACATTATCACTGAGTAACATAGGCTATATATTTTAGTACTACCTATGTCCACTCGTGAATTTTTTTTTACAAATTTGAAAATTTGATGTCCTTTGATGTCCTAAATAAAAATTCTTTTGGCACAAAAAATAGAAGTAGGTATGAGAAATAGTATTATAAAACAATTAATTTTGCTTTAGAAACATACTATGGCTACGCGACTAAAAATCGCACTGCGACTAAAAAGTCGCACTACGACTGAAAAGTCGCGCGGCTTCGTGGCCCCACGGTCACCCTTTAAAATTGAAGGGCGCGTCCCCAATGTAGTGGGCAACATGGCGTCCGAGATTATAATAACGATTTTAAAATCCCCTCGAGATTTTTTTTTTTCATTTTTAAACATTTTAAAGGGTTGCTAGAGTGGACTGCGCCCCCACAATGTTGCGGATGGGGTGAAACTGAGGTTTGGTGACATTGATGCAGTTTTTGGAATCAAAAATTTTTTTCCAAAATAATTTTTTACTCTCAACCTTGTTATGTTATTGCGTAATATTTAAAATAAACTTGTACAAAAATAACAATATCAATAACTAATCTATTGTTTTAATCAGAATCTTTTTTGTAATTTATTGTAGAATTAATATTAATAATATTCATTTAAGTAGATAAATGTAAATACACGAACAACTGAAATTTAAACCGACTTCAAATATGTAGAGGTATCTCAATTAAACCGAACATAATTATATATTTCCTTTTAAATTTAGAGTTTCTTGCCGATTCTTCTCTGTAGAAACTGCCTTCCGAACCGGTGGTAAATGTTTTGTAATACCGTGACGATTCAAAAGTGTTACTTTATGTAGCTGAGTTGAATAAAGATACTTTTGAGTTTAAAAAAAAATTCAATTCAAAAATAGGATTATCAAAAACATTCAAATGAAACACGGCCTAATTCAAAGTCCATCCAATTCACTGACAAATCCGAGCCAATTGTAGACGTTTTATCAATAAAAATAAAATTCCACCAGGAAGACATCAATTTGTACCAAGCTCCATGATTTAGGAGCTATTGCGCCGATTTCGACCCTATTCCTTTTGCTGTTGGGTCGATTTCGGCGATAAAACAGGCATGTGAAGCAATTAGATTTATTCTATTAGAGCACAATTGGATTTGTTTATGAAAATTTTGTGTGTGTGTTCGTGTTTTAGGGCAATTTAGTTGAAACGCTAGGTTTTACGCAGGAACCTTTCGTTCCTATGTCAATAATAGGTTAGAAAATATCCTGTGTTAATCTAATCCATATTAATATTATAAATGCGAAAGTAACTCTGTCCCTCTGTCTTTCCATCACGCTAAAACTACTGAACCGATTAGATCTAAATTTGGTACACAGATGGTCAAGAGTATGGGGAAGGACATAGGCTACTTTTTAACTGGAAAAAATGGTTATAAGGGGGAAAAGGCGGGGTCAAAGTGTATATGAAAGTCCACGCGGACGGAGTCGCGGGCAACAGCTAGTATCTAATAAATATTAAACTTCGTAGTTTAAAAATCTCTAATGATATGTTTATTTTGCTTTTGGTTCCGACACTTATTTAAAAAATAATTTTCAATATTTATACTATATAATAGTTGACGTACTTAAATAGGTTCAAAATAAGGACTTGAGTTATTACGTTATACACAGATAAACACACATTTAACTAACTAAGATCCTACAACTGTAATATTTAATATTAGGAATAATTAAAGAAATGACTTACTTGACTTGTCCAAAGTTATCTTTAAACTAATGAATTTGTTAGTTTATTATACAGAAACGTAGCAACGACTAGACCTTTTCTATTCTTCATAAAATAGGCCAATAACTTCCTTTCGAGACAATGAATTGACGGAAACGCCTTTTATAGAAAAAAGGCGCTATGCATGAAATTCTGTCCACATTCTTTTTATTTATTTTATTCTATAATATTATTTGGGGATTTTAAAACATACATATTTAAAAATTAAAATGATAAGTATGTATTCAATCAATGAAGAACAACTTTAATTAAGCGACACAGAGATTTTGGAGTTACAGATAGTAGGATGGATAAAATAAAACCAA
Organism: Eurema mandarina; assembly: GCA_018238005.1. Taxonomy (NCBI): domain Eukaryota; kingdom Metazoa; phylum Arthropoda; class Insecta; order Lepidoptera; family Pieridae; genus Eurema; species Eurema mandarina. The sequence goes on from DWAJ01002198.1 coordinate 10,663, forward strand.
TTGACGTACGTAATAAGGACGGTGAAATCTATACTAATATTATAAAGAAGTAAAGTTTGTGTGTTTGTTAAATTGTAAGGGGTAATCTCGGGATCTACTGAACCGATTTTAAAAATTCTTTCACTAATGGAAAGCTACATTATTGCCGAGTGTCATAGGCTATATAAAAAGGATTGTTAACATTATGACCAACGAAGTGGGCACGGGTCTGCCAGTTTTTCATTTTTGGCAAAACGTTTATGGTCGAAATGGACTATTTCTTTTGGAATTGCCCCTCTAATTTTTTTAAATTTAAAAATGTATTTCTATTCTATAATTGCCATACGTGATTAAACAAACAATTATAATAAAAAACTGTACTGTCCACAAACACATTTTTTTTATTGAGTCGTTCCAATATTTAAAAAAAGAACGTCACGTGCACCGATAAATAACGGATTCGAAATTTTAAATAGTTCCATATTCAAACGGCGATTTCAAATATGGAAGGCGATTGTTTCCCGTTTTCGCTTGTAGCTAGCTGGTTAGTATGCGGGCAACACTAGCGAGTTTCACAATAGCGATGTGTAGACGCCTTATAATTGCACTTTTCATAGAACTTATGAATATTATATACGACAATTTGTTAGCCCATACTAATATTTATTTTTTAAATTTATGGAATTTTCTTTAGATACATTATAAGGATGATCCTTTATATTACATACAAAATAATTATTATTTTAATTATAGAAGAAATAAAAACTAAACAATTTTGTATTAAAATAATTTATTTTATTTTATAATATTATTTAATACATTATTTTAATACACAGTTCTGTGGCCATAGCTTTTTAATTGGATTTAATATAGATATAATTTAATACCAAAATCCCTCTCGTCATTATCGAAAATTTTAATAAAACTTGAATTACTAAAGAATTATTAATGAAAGTCCTATAGGTATAGTGGGAAGAACACACAACGTTCAGTCCCCGGTTCGATTCCCGATCACGTCTCAATATTGATTCATAATACCACTTTCTACGCCATTTTCGGCGCGAGCGTCATTATAACAGAAATGTCCGTTATATAATGATCGCTGTGGCATCCAAACTGCTTTATTATTTTTTTATGTTTGTCCATCCTTTTATTGGAAATCGCTGAAATTGTTTAATATTATCATCGCCTTGAAAGAACTAAATCTGTTCAGGAAATAGACTAATCTATGTATTTCTCAATGATTGAAATATTAATATTAATTTAGTTTATTACTCCTAAGAGCTTACTAACTCCTAAAGCTGTACCGCAAATGATGGAATCATTAAAATGAGATCAATTACCACAGATTATCTATACTAAGACGAACTTCCAAATCTTATATAGACTTGGAAACGTTTAATTTCCGTGGTAGGTATTCAATAAATTATATGTAATTCGAAATCCATACCAATATTATAAATGCGAAAGTAACTCTGTCTGTCTTTTCATCACGCTAAAACTACTAAGCCGATTGTAATGACATTTGGTACACAGATGGTCTGGAGCCTGAGATAAAACATAGGCTACTTTTAACTGGAAAAAAGGGTTATAAGGGGGGTCAAAGTTTATATGAAAGTCCACGCGGACGGAGTCGCGGGCAACAGCTAGTCACTTGATAAACTTTAATATTTAAAGCAAAAACCACTCACAATAAGGCTAATTAAATCGTACTTGTGCATTTAACAACGATTCCATGCAATCGTAAAATTTAATCGATAAACAATACCAACATGCATTTCTACCAAAAATGGTAGAAATGTTTTAATACATGGCAATAATAAGTTTTGGCGCGCACCAAACATGGCGCTCGTAAAATTGCCAGCTTTTTCCCGGAATACGACGAATCACAATCACAATAATACATTTATTTGAAATAAATGTTCGAGTTATCGAAATTCGGGGATTTATTAATAAGTTTATTTGTTTGTGGTTTTCAGACGGTCTTGCGTTTCTTTATAATATACTAGCTGTTTCTCGCGACTCCGCCCGCGTGGATTTTCATACAAACTTTCATCCCCTATTCTATCCCCTTGAGGGTAGAATTGATCATAATCCTTTCTTAGCGGATGCCTACGTCATAACATCTACCTGCAGGGCAAATTTCAGCCCGATCCTTCCAGCGGTTTGGGCTGTGCGTTGATAGATCACTATGTCAGTCAGTCACCTTTGAATTATATATATTTAGATTACAAGCCCTCAGCCCTTGACTTCCTTCGTTAATATAAAAATGAATCCCAAAATACGTTGGTAAGCGTATAATTCGGTAACAGCTGAACCGATTTACATAATTTCTATAATTTTGAATATTTCTGGATGTATCTTGAGCAAAAAAATAATAGGAATATGGTATAATTTTTCGCGTAGGATTTGTTTAGCGTCAAAGAAGTCGCGCCGGGCCAGCTAGTATGTACTTGTAATACATTTAAACCTTTCTTCATATCACTCTATCTAATAAGAAAACCACATAAAAAAATTTAAAGATTTAAGCATACATAGGGACAGACAGAAATCGACGTCGTTTTATGCTATGTAATGAAGCTATAGGTATGCTACCGCACTGCTACCGCGCATTTCGTCTGAACAACCTTTATAACACTTTTTACAACCATCGCGAGTGTTGAGCGATTTTCAAAAGAGAACCCAATATGTTAAATAGAATTTTAAAAGGCGTTTTTCAATGAATTTATTACCAAAAACGTCCCGATTCAGATACGTAAGTAAGTTGTTCATACATTATTCAACAACTGAATTAAGTTTAAGTTAACAAAAGGAAATAACTCGATAATAACCATTTCTTGCTTTCAAACTTTCATTCCGAATGATCAATAATCACACAGTATCACATATCTAACTCGCCATATAAGGGCATCATTATAGATCATTCGAAAATTTTCAAATTAACCGTCAACGCTTCACAAACGCTAATGACAATTATATTTAAAAATTTAATACGTTTCGAACAAAGCGCGCCGCTAAATGCAAGTCATTTTATACGAATTACCGCTCATTGTTTCAACTATCGAATAAAAAATAACATTTCTAATATCAATACGTGGACGTCAGTGTCAGATTTCCCGCCAAAATCGGTCTTATAGTCTGCGGCGTTAAAACCAAGATGGCGTGGCGTGTGTTATCTATGGTACATCCAGTGTTGCTAGTAATGCGATTGCGATGTTGGACGCGTCGATGCTAGCCTAATTAAGGTGTTAATAGCATATCACTCGGCCATTTTAAAATTACGGCCTTACGGTCGGAGAATCTCAAACATGTGAAGTTTGAGAATAAATAAGATCACGAATTGTTGTTTCAAATCGAACGTTTAACGTTTCAAATTTTGACAGTTGAAAGTTGCTTAGTTTTTTTTTATTTTTTATTCGTAAATGTTTTTGGCCAGTGAAAATTTTATTTGAATGTGTAGATGTAGATAAGACCCGCTAGCAATGAGATCGCGAAGGGGTGAGTCCAGTTCCATCAATTATTTTTGTGAGCGCGTCGGCTTTCCATTTTTTAAAATAACTTAAAGGGTAGGGGACTAACTAAATTAACGGAGGGAGATTTTGTCATCAGCAAAAATAATATACGTTCCAAATACAAACATGTAGATATGTATTTCCAGCCAGCTCCGCATCGTACCTGGAAAAAAGAGAGAAAGGATTAATTTAAATTTCGAACATGTTCGAAAATTACATTTCAATTCTAATCGATCGATTCTAAATTTAAAATCTGATAGCAACCGTTTGCGATACAAAGGAATAGAACGAGCATGACGGTTCAAATATTTTCGAAAATGGAATATTAAGTGAAGCCATTATACGTTCGAATGGATGTTGGAGCGGAGTGGCCTGTTATTAAAATCTTTACGTCACTGGTGCATGTTCAAATTAATATTTATTACATGCAACATTGACATGGGCTTTTATTTGATTGCTTTAAAGTTTTAATGAGACGATTTTAATAATGAGAATATTTCCTGTAGCATGTAAAAAAACCTTGTATACTTTAATATTAATATGTCATAATGAAACGGAACGAATTCCAAAGGGGGTATACTATGTGCGCCGGTGATGTACTAACAGTGCGTGCGACATAATGTCGAATCGTGTCATAAGTCCCCATTTGCGTAAGGAGGTCAACGATCCGTATTCTCTGCGCGTACGCGTCTTTAATGGGACTATGATATTGGCTGTACATCATAGAAATTGTTTGGCTTTCGTAAGAATTTTATTGGCGGTTTCATATAATAATTATTGGATTCATTTTCTATATATGGAGTTGTAATAACCGACCTAGCCCGAATTGTAACATGGTTTCGTTTTAACATCTCAATATATCTATAAGTATTTATAAGTATTCTTATAAGAAACTGACCTAATCTAATCTAAGCTAATCTCTTTTTACGTATAAACGTGATCCGGTACAAAAACACAAAACGTCATTAAATTCAATATTTCGTTTAAAAAGCACTCCACATATCTCGGCCATTAATCACTGTAACTACCGACCTTCAAGGAGAACATCGGAATAAAATCGGCAATCCGAATAAAGCACTTAAAGCGAAACGTCATTATCGCCAACGTAAATAAAAAATAAACGCGGGAATCGAACGCAAAAATTGAATATCGAACTCAATTTAAAACAGAATACGAATTTTAAAAATACGAGCGCAGCCGAGCGGCATTAATTAAAAATTCTCGGTAGAATATTCAAAAATAGAATTCGCATTCGAAGTTCGAACGCTCCTTGTACGGAGCCGGAGTTTGAATTTGGAAGCAACAAAAGGAGAGCGCGGGAGCAACCCTTTTAGCGCTGATAATCTGTTCCACGGCCGTGTTGTTCTCTTTTTTATCTGTTGTCACTTTTTTGTCCGAACCCGAGATTGTACACAACATTCTTTACTTCGAAACGAAGCTTTTTAAACTCGCCTCGAGATTTATTCCTTTTTTATTCCCTTTAATAACGAGTCGTCGTCCATTTTAATTGATGAATGGTCACGAAGAATATGTTTAAATTGCAGAGGTCAAAGTTTTTATGGCTAAAGCGAATGTTATCGACTAATCAGTACTTACCGAGTTTATTTGAGCGTTTTGTCTTTTGATTCTTCACTAGCTCTGGCCTATACAATATCGTTATAACAAGATTACGACTTACGTAAATCTCAGATAAAAACAGCTATAGAAACTTTTTCTATGTTAAAAAAGGTACTGGCACAAAGAGTCTGGCTGCGGTGAATTGTTGAAATATAAAAATTTAATAATAGAACTCAATCCTTCCGCCCTCGGTCGGTTGGTGCTTTACATGAAATATTATTTTATGGAATCAACATCTGCTTGCGTTCGAGTGTGTGTGTGTGTGGCTGTGTGTGCGTGAGGGGTTCACGTACACCAGTGAAATTACTTAAAAGTAATACACTTTCAAGTGGATGGGAACATTTCAACTCTGTTTTTACTCATGTTAAATATAGTTTGAGTGTACCTCATTCGTAAAAATGCGTCGATAACATTTGATGCTTCCATATCGTAATGGAATTCTTTTACGTCCCAAGTTCCTGAAATATATCAACATTGTTGCTTCGTAAATTGTGCGAGTGTTTTCAATTTTAATGTTTCCTTTTTGTTTGTACGAAAGCGACCACAGACTATAATAAAACATTGTATGATATGTTTTATAAAATTTCTCATTAAGCGAATTGAATCTGATATATTTTTTACATCTTTTAACATATACAAATACCACTTCTTAATCTATCAAATACCAAAATCTCATCTAAAAATGTTCATCAAAACCAAGCCCATTTATAATAACCATACGAAACCCCACCGTTCTCTAAATTACGTTCGTCACACCGCTCCCTCATATCCTCTTTTCAATAACAAAAAGTAACTGGTTGTAAAGAAATTTGAATTTGGAATTTTTTTATTCTAAATTCAAATCTGACGATTTGGACGCTTTTGTTCGTTTTTTGTTCGCGCGTTTATTGTGTTGGATTACCTACGTTTTTAATTCGTGTTTATTTTTTAAAATTCGAATTTTTAATTTTTAATGCATTGCAATTCAGACATTTAAAAATCACATCGAACTTTAATAATGGAATAGTAAACTTCTACCTATCTTAGAATTCAACAAAGGCAACTTAATTTACTTCAAAACAATATTTATTATATAATGATCTAGTAAATAACAATAAAGTTCACATACAAAAAGCGATTTAAGATAAAAATCACAATAGCTATTCAGTTTACAAATATGTCAAATTGTATACGCGCTCAGCTGTGTTAGTTCAAGGATAATCCCCAGTCATTTTAACTCTTTTGACTATTTTAATAATATTTCTAAATTTTTACAGCGAGGGTGTGGGCGTAAAGGGTTAGTTTCGGATGCGGGAACATACAATTCCTTACATTCAAAAGTACGTTGACATTCGGAGGGTTTTTTATTGTATTACGATTATGTGTGCGTGTTCCATTTTTGAAATTTGGATTCGGCTGTGTATTTTATTTATTTTGTTCGTTCCGCTTTCGATGTTTAAAGATTTCGAATGTGGTAATATTTTTTTTGCATTCGAAATATGAAATGTTAGAATTAGTTTTTATTTCACGTTCGAAATTTGAAACTGCAATGCATTTATAATGATTGCTTCGTTAGAATAATTTAAATATTGTTTAATAGAATTATGTTCCATTTATGAAATTTCGATTCGGTTGCGTATTTTTTTTAAAGATTTATTTATTAAAAGATTTCGAATGCGGTAATATTTTTTTTACGTTCGAAATTTGAAACTACAATTCAATGTATGATAGCTTCGTTAGAATAATTTAAATATTGTTGATAGAATAAAGTAATTTTTGTTCTGAAACATCTGGTAGAGTATGAAATTAATGATTTAACCGTAAATCCTGGACGTGTTAAACTCATTCCGAGATAAGATGAATATGTTCTAGTTCCTCCGGCATAATTTAATGTGAGATTTGTCTACAAATGTTCCTAATTTGTGAATATAAATCAAATGTAATGTCACACGTTTGCTGATAGAATTCGTATTTAAACAACATTCTGTTAAAACTAATGTCATGTATAAGTAGTCTAATGTAAAATATTTTACATTAACTAAATGAATAATATGATGAGTTTGTTCATTTGAGCAGTTTGAATTTGTTTTGAGTTTGAAAATATTTATATGAAATGTCGTTTGTTTGAACGTGCTTATGTTTAAAACAACTAGTTGGACAAGTAGAATATGACGGCCACGAAAAAGCTTCTTCCTAGACATTAGATGAGCAAAGCCGGGTGCATAGCGAGTTAATTAAATTCATTAATAGCGATAAAACGATTAGTTAACAATGAATAAAAGAGATAATTAATTCGAGTAATTAATATGAATGATCGAACCCTTAAAATTGAGGTCAAACAAAAAGTAGGAAATAATTGCATGAAAAACGATCAGGGTCAACGGCCGATGCAATGGAGTTTCACGTTCATTGCTGGGTGAGAATGTTAAAATAAAAATAGTTCTTAAGATATTCGGTAATGTAGTATGTATATTGACTTATGTTTTACTTTTTTTTTCACTTTTTTCTAATTTTTTACTTTTTTTCAATTTTTATATAGCCTATACCATAAGCTCAGCAATAGTGTAGCTTTCTATTAGTGAAAGAATTTTTAAAATCGGTTCAGTATATCCCGAGATTACCCCTATTACAATTTACAAACAAACACACAAACTATTTCTTTATAATATTAGTATAGACAAACTATTTCGATGTTCCATCAAACCTTTTTAATATCAACCTCTTTTGTGTAAAACAAAAAATACAGGCAACTAACTATTTTTATGCAACATAAAATAATAA
>DWAJ01002199.1:0-18525 GCA_018238005.1 Eurema mandarina
TTGTCGTGAAAGCGAGACAGTTATACTGTTTACTGAATTTATATTCTCGTTAGTTCTCTGTAGAAACTGCCTTCAAACCAGTGGTAAATATTTTCTAATACCATGACGATACAAAAGTGCGTTATCTCAGCGTTTTCAGTATGTCAGCGTTTTCCAATTATAGCACTAAAGCGCATTCTGCGGCATAATGCTTAACGTTGAATGTTTCAACTACATCTTTCTTTACTCATATATCGAGCACTCTCAAAAGTGCTAAGTAGTGCTTTCGCTTGACGCGTGCAATTACATGTGCAGTGACAGACAATTAACAAATGTGTTTCTTTAATTTGACATTGATAAAAATGTCGCAAAGTGCTCTTTAATTCGAAATGCTCAACACGTATCCTAGTTGAATTAAGATATGTTTAACTTTAATTATTTAACAGGAAGAAGAACGGAACGAAGCACGCAAGGAGCTGATGGAGATAGTTCGTCTGATCAAGTCCCGACAACGCGACCGCGAGACCAAAGCCGCAGGTATTATATATTTATTTACTAGACGCGCACCGCGGTTCTACCCGCGTAGTTAAAAAAAATACCTATATAAAAATATATACCAAATTTCAACTAAATCAGTCCAGCTGTTTTGTGTGTAAGAATAACTAACATACACACATTTTTTTTTTAATTTTTGCACGTGCCGGAGCGATGAGAACTTTACATTTCCTTTATAATAGAATATTGAACAATCAAACCAATGTTCAGCCTGGTCGGTGTTATTGTAACCCCTATTTTTTCATCTTATTTGACCATTTGATTTTTTGATTTTTTTTCCAAATAGAGTCGACTAAAAAGAAAAAGTCTGATTCGTCTGATGACTCTTCTTCGGAGGACGAACGCTCCAAGAGGAAGAGGTCTTCGGATAGAGACAGGAAGAGAAGTAGGAGCCGGTGAGAGTCTCTAGTACATATTTTATGAGGTGGTAGATGATAGCTATTAGTCTTTGTTTTCAAATTACAGAGCATAGTGCGCCTCAATGGCGCACAATGCCGAATTATGCTAAAGCTAATTCGAACGTGAATTAGTTTTAGTATGAGAGTTCTCGCACAATGCGAAGCGTTGCTGAAGTTAAAATATTCAACGTCAAGCATTATGCCGCTTAATATACTCAAAATATTACCGCTTGTTTTAATCTAAGATATTAAAGGAATAATTTCTTTATGAACCTTTTCTTTCTGCCAAATTATCTTTTATATTATGCTAATATAAATATAACTATTGAATAAAATTTATTATTTGGAACAGGTCTCGTCGCAGCAGCGAAAGACGGTCCAGTAGACGGTCTCGTTCGCCGCGCAGACATCGCCGGCGGCGGTCTTCTGAGCGATAGACCAAAAGACACAACATTGTCCAACATTCACCGTCGTACAGTCGACAACAAAAGTGTATTAACATAAAACATGAAGAAAATCTATTAAGTGTTGTGACAAGAAGACATAATAATTGTATCATGTGTAGATGTTAAGAAGTGTAATGTTCAATGTGTTTAATATATTTTTGTAAGCGACTGTACCATCACAGACTATGTCTAAGTCTTGTTCAGATAACTATAAATATAGTGTTTTTTTTTAATTTTTAGTTTCTTTAAATAAAATGGACATGTATGTGACTTGAGATTCCATAATCAAGTTAAATGTAGTATAAATTCTGGTAACATTTTTTTTTAATATTAAAATACACGAATGTTATGTAATGGTTTGTAACGCCAATAGAACACCCCCCAAAATAAGTATAAAAAAAGTTTCTTTCTTCTGTCTGTCCTTATGTTTTAATGTTTAAAACTACGCAACCGATTTTCATGCGGTTTTGTTTAATAGATAGTGACTCAAGAGGATGGGGTTGATCGCTAGTTGACTTATAAATGCATTTTTTTTAATATCTTAAATAGATTTCAAAAATTTAAAAACTGACCTAAGTTGTTTGATCAGTTAAATACAATAACATTGTGTCAATAGCCAAGTTAGAACTTAGTTAAGTTACGTTTAACTTAAACTTATAAGGTAGGTAGGTCCTTCGCGTAATTAATTACTGAGTGTAATTGAGGTTTCAATAAATTTTTATTCCTAAATTGTTTTATTTCTTGCACTAAACTCCCGCTACTGATGGCCGAGTTCTGGATCTGGCTTATGATATATCGTTGTTTAAGAACCAGATGAGCGTATCTACAAAAAATAAATCGTTTTTTTTTTCACAAAACATTTCACAGTGTAGTCCTTTATGAAATGCAAAAACAACGTAACAATTAATTAATATATATTTTTATTTCACCAACTACATAATATCTGTATTAATGAAGTGGTAAAGTTTGAATTGGCGAATTTTCCCACTATTTTTGCTCCCCCGTAAAATTTACTAAAGATACGTTCATCTGACTCTTACACCGCCTTAAAAACCTTAGGCCTTACGGCCAGTTAACGGTGTGAATGATCAAGGTCAATTCATAAAAGAAATGCTATTTTCATTTTTAATAACACTTACACTTAACTTTTAATGTAATTTTTAATACAGCATAATAAAAAATAATAAAGTTAGTACCTACTTATTATAAGCTTAAGATAGTTGAAAATAAAAATACCATAAATGTTGGACAATTTAGAGCGTTGTATAGCAACCCTGCGAAAGCGTGTCGCTGCGCCTTGCAACTGTGAACTGACCTACCGCTACGCGCGCGCCAACTGTCTCTTGCCTCGTGTTGCCAATATACCAATATAAAAAATATATAATACGATTTTTTTGATTACGTATGTTTCAGATAGTCAATTTGTTACAGAAGGGACATTGACTCAATTTTAATTTTAATCGAAATTTGACTTAATTGGATCATGTTTCGTATCCTTATAAAAATCAAAATACCAATATAAATCTATATTATAATATTATCACTGAAATTCTAAAAATATTTAGAAAATTGACATACGCGGGTGAAGTTGCAAAACACAGTTAGCAAACAATTACGAAGTATAGGCAATTAATATTAATGATTTTATACTAGATACTTCATTTGAAGGCGTTATTATTAAAAAAATAAATATTATTAATTAATTTATAAACCATATAAATTACATTATAAATGACACTACTATGTTAAATCATATACATAAATTAATTTAATTTTATTAATAAAATTAATAAAATAAGTAATAAATGTGGGTAATCTAGCGCTGTAACTGGCAGCCCCACGTATCATATGCGCCAATGCGATTGCAACTGAACACTGACCTACCCATAGATGATACAATATGTCTATACCCATATGAAGTTAGGTACTTATGAAATGTGATCAAATATTTTAGATTTTTATTCAACGTATTGTGGCACTATTTCAGATCGCAGTATAATAAAAAAAAACAACCCCCAAGGGTGGAAAATTGGTGATGAACTTTTTAATACGCAATATCGCCGATTATAAACCAATTTGAACGATTATTTATTTGTTGAATAGGTATTATCATGAAGTCGGTTTAATTTTTTTTTAAGTGAATTATTAAAATAATTTTCGCGAGCTCGGTAAGCTTACAGTTGAGCACTACGGTGACGGTCTATCGTGCGCGTCATTTATGTTTAGCGCTGGACGAGAATAGCTGCGCATCGGTAGAATCGCGCTCGTATTTGACGTATTGGTGCGAGAAAGACAACACGACTGGGACAACCAATCAACGCTTCCACACCCGACGATGACGCGCCCCGCGCGCCTCGCCGTTACCTCGATACCATAATTTAGACTTCTGCGCAGGTTTCGTACAGCGCTAAAGATTTGTGACGCATACTATACCTACAGGTCGCAAAATGGAGCCTACTTTGCGTGCTCATATTGCGGTTCTAGTTATTATTCTAAGAATTAAATATTTATCACGAACTTAATACCGGAAACGCGAATAGCAAGACTCAATGACCCAACAACACATACGATTAATGAGAGTATTGTTTTAAGTTTAAACAAAGATTTCCCATTACTACTTACTTATAATAATTAACTTTAAAAGAACACAACACATATAATTTAACGATAGTATTAAATATTTTTTTAAATAAGAGTCGAGGGAGAGCGGTAAGTCGGAACACAGTGGGGTTTTGGTCGGTACTCGGTAGTCGGTACAAGTCCGACATAACCTATGCTCCTATCCCGGACACCTATGGGATCACTCGTGAGGAACACCCAAAAATCCAACATTAATAAAAAGAAATAAATAACATATCTTCGAAGATGTCTTCCTTTTGTCTCCTACACACACTATAGTCCCGTTTTCATTTCTATTTGCCTTAAAAATAAAGAGAAGTTTCATAAACACTCTTAAGCTTTAATTTAAAATTAAGGTTCCTTATTAATTAAGCTCTTAGACTACTGACGTGAAGAAGAATTTCTCATTCTCAATATTTAGGTAATATCCCAGAAGGTAAATTAAATTGAAATATTTAAAAAAACACACACGAAAAAGGGTCACTGCCCCGTGAACTCTCTAATAATAAAAAATGATCTAAACTTAATAAAATAAAAATACTTTAAGACTAAAACCGATATTTTATTCATTAAAAACCGTCTTACAAGTCAATCTTTCATGTAAATAAAAAAAAATCACTTACTATTGCGTATTTACGGTAAATGCATTTACGAAGCGGAAGTACGATGCGACTATTGATTCGCGCGCCGCGGACGGACCCTCATTTAGACATGATACGAATATATTTGTATGAGAACACGTATTTTAATATTAGTCACTAGTATTTGTATTAAGTTATTCGAATTTCGTGTGTGTAGGATCTAGTATGTAGTTATGCTACGAATTAGTGATGAGTATTTGTAATAGTTGATTCGACTTTCACGTATTAGGTTATGGTTGTACGACAAAATATGAATATTACAGTTACATAATGGGGAGTCTAAATAACATGCATGCTAACTATCAGCGAAATACATTTTGTAACTTTTGCGTCAAAATGTAACACACATCTATAAAAAAACACATCCTATAAAGTTTCGCTTTCATAATACATATTACTAAGGAAGAATCTAGTTGTTGCGATACAAATACAAATAGGTACTCTTCCTATTAGGATAACCCTTTTATATTTTATAATCTTATAAAAAACAATTACTATGTACCACAGATACGGAAAGCGATATCCGCCCGGAAGAATATCCCATAGTTATTTAAGTTTTTAAAATAAAAATCTATCCATAATATCAGTAACAGGTATGGTATTATAAAAGTATTTGAATATATCCAGTAACAGGATTACGAATACCATTTTAATACATCACTACGCTATTTGGTCAGCGGGTGACCACACTAGGGATGCAACTATATAACTTTATCTTTAGATTTATTTAAAATTATCGAAAAATACACTTAATTCATTATAACTATATCATACAAAATAGCGATTTTTTTTGTTTTTATATTAATATATAATTTTTTACGTAAACTTTTTATTATACGTTTAGTTTTTATACGTTATATTTAATACAGTTAAAACTATAATAATATAACATATCTTTTCAGTCCCCTTAAGCAGTACGATGTATTTACATTGTACAATAGACGATAATTAATTATTATTTTTGACACCCAAATAATTTTTAAACACGCAATAGAAAACGTTAAGATTTCGTTACAATTCACCGAATTCATATATAATGTATCTCAATTTTGGATATAAAATATTTGGTAATATATGAAAATACGCGATACGCAATAAAGTTGTTATAAATATAAATAACGTTGTTATTAATAAACCTATGTCCACGCTTAAGGACGCGCGTATTTAGTTATGTATTCTTTTATAACAGGAACGAGAAATGAGAATGCTTTGAATGGACAGCTCAGAGCGCGCGCGCGAGGGGCGTGCGGAAACGCACTAGTGATGTGCCACCGATGCACGGCCCTACTCGATGTTCTTAATACTTATATATTATTTATTAAGGCTTAAGTTACTTTATTGCACAAGGCTTCGTTTCGGCGTGCCTGTGACCTGGGTCAAGGTTTGTGGGGCTACACATAGAAACACTTTTGAATCATCATATTATTGCCAAACAAAATAGTACGCGTTCAAGAAGTAGGATTTACGTAGAAAAATCAGTCTGTTTGTTGCATTTTTCAATTAAAAATATTAATTAAACTGTGAGACTATGTGCTTTTTTTCATGAATGGATCAAAAATATGTGCATTGGCATTTTATGCGAACTATTGTTGTGGTATTTTACATAGTTGTTCAATTAAAATAGCAAATAAATTATCAAAGAAATAATAAGTAGAACTCTACAAATGTAATAACGAATGAGAGTTTAAGTGGAACTCTACATCTACGTCATAGAAAAAGAGAGTTAAGTAACGTTTAAAAATGAACTGCCCAAATACGTCGCACAATGTAGAGCATTGTTCTCTATTATCTAGGAGATATGTAGTTGCTTTAAGCTAGGTAATATTACCAGTATTGTCGCCTGTCCAGTGTAGATACTAGATAGAGTTCATCGAGTGAGGCCAGGCGTGGTGGCGCGTCACTGGGCCGCTCGCGAGGCGCGTCAGTGCGCCGCGGACCGCGGGCTGCGACTTACGTGCCCACGCAGCCCGCTGCAGTGTGTGTTCAGTGCAAATGATTCAGTTTTTATGGCGCTCACATTACTACAAGTGCTGTTCCTGGCTGTGACCGCGGCCGCCGTTGACGGTGCGTGTCCCTTGCCCCATTCCGACCACGTGGTAACCCGGAGCAGTGTTTACGGCGGCGGACGCATGCGCCTACCTTGTTTGCGTCTTCGGGTCAAACACCGACTTAACTTAAGCCTGTACACATTTGCAGTCGCGTAAGTCCGCAGGCGGAGCCTATGCCGGCTGCAGCAGCCTCTGCTGGCCCCGGCACCTCAAAGGAGCGATCCACTATCGCACCGACTCTCGACATCCATATTCAATGAACGAGTCTACAGGTATAAAATTAAAATGTAACGCAATCAAAACATGAATTAGGGTGTCCTTGAAGGCACGGCTCGCTCGCAGCCGACGACTAGTGACTACTCGCTCGTTGAGAATTCATGAGAATGCTACTATAAAATATAGAAACACGCACACATAGACGACACTTGTTTTTCCGTCTGCGGACGCTAAACATGAAAAATACTTTAAAAACGTTCCCAGGCTATTACGCAATTTGTAACGGTAAGACAACATTTCTTAGTGAATTTTTGCTTTTAATCGACCGAACGAATTGTTAATTCTAACAATATTATGTTGCTATTATAGAGTCGCTTCGGTAGAGATCGGAATTCATCTCGTTTTTAGACGATATTTTAGGCAAATTTATCGAAATAGTTCAATGTATGAGATATATTAAGAGTTGTCAAAGTTATTGGTATGATGAAAGAGTTAATTTTCATATAATTCATATATATGAAGTACCTAGAAGTGGAACGTCTAAGGAGCATAATAGAAATCGGGTCGAAATTAAGCAAATTACTATTGTGAATAACATTTGATTCTCGGTCGCGATGAATTTACCAAATGGTTGTTATCTAGGGGAATAGAGTCACCTTGTTTTTATGGCCAATAAATTGTAGAGCTTATTTGTTTTGGTTAATATGTCTTAGTTAATGGAAAAAGTATTTGTTGGATGAATTATTGGGGCCCATTCGGGTTATGTACTATGTATTTTATTGCTGTTTTTTTGTACGTAAGTTGGACGCTTGTCTGATAAGATTGTTTAATGATACTTTAATTCATAATATATTTTGAGATCGCGCCAAAAGTATAAACTTTACATAATGTGATTTTTTATAATAGTTGTATAATATTCACATTTGATTATCAATTCCATGACTTTATAAAGTGATTTATCATGATTTGTATATTACGATTTGCTATTTTTAGAGACAAAAATAAAATTGAATAAGTACAGTATTGATACAAACATATAAGTATGTACATACAATTGACATTTTTCTTTTCGCCATAGGTTCCTTAAATATATTTAATTATCTTTTAGCAAATGTTTTATTTATTAAAGTTCTTACCATCACATAACTCATAAGCTCTGCTTAGTTAACTAAATGGAACGTAATAACTAAAAAGCTGTGATATTATAATAAACTAATTAAAGATTAAAAAGTATTATAGTTAATTATTATCATTACATAGTATGAAACAGTCGCTTTCTTCGCGCTTTCCCTATGTATACTTAAATCTTTAAAATTACGTAAAAGTTTTTCATGCTTTTGTTTTTTTAAACAGATAGAGTGATTCAAAAGAAAGGTTTATATGTATAATACACGCATAAATGAGAGAAAAACTGCGGGGCGCGTTAGTAGGTTATAATTAAAAGAATACTTTACATAGAGATACTTAGAAATCGTTAAATATGACACATTTCGAAGGCTTTGTATAGAATCGGTAAAAGGTACAAATCCTTGATCGTAAACTGCTTGTATCGGCAAAAACATAATCGTATCGCTGCATGTCTACAATACAAGGTTACTACATAGTTGAATCGATGCAAATCATTTGACAGTTCATAGTTACGGCGGGAAATATTTTGTTTGTTCGTTATCTGTGCCCTGTCACCCTGTGGTTTGTGGGCAAGTTTTTTATCTGTGGTCTGTAGAGGAAAATGTGTGAATGTGACATTGCTGTAATCTGTGGATCAATTAAACCGATTCGGTATTAACTTTTATGTTTTACCTCGTAGAATGTCATATAGCCAAGGGATAAAATTGTTGTATACCTATATATTTCGTATCTGTGCCACAATTAAAAAAAAAAACTTAATGACTTCATTCTCATTATAGACACTACGAGTCGGTTTTTTTATAAAATAATCATTTAATAGAAGATCTAGAAACTATATAGAATAACGAAGTATCTGGTTGTTCGTGCACGATTTCGTTTTGAAAGGACTTACGTATTTAATTTTTTTAAAGATCTACATCTCTGCCCGCGACTCCGTCCGCGTGGACTTCCACCCTTATAACCCCTTTTCCAGTTAAAAAGTAGCCTATGTTTTATCTCAGGCTCTAAACCATCTGTATTCTGTATACCAACTTTCATTACAATCGGTTCAGTAGTTTTAGCGTCATGGAAAGACAGACAGACAGACTGAGTAAGGATAATATAAATAAGTTTTCATTGTTTTTGTATTAGGTAAAAAAAACTGTATATAAGCGGCTATTATCCATGTTTCTTACCAAATCTTACTATTATAAATGTAAAAGTTCGTATGTTTGTTGCTCTTTGTCGCAAAAACTACTGAATGGATTTGGCTGATATTTGGCATGCAGGTAGACTAGACCCTGGTTTATCTCATAGGGTACTATTTATCCCGGTATTGTCCCCGGAAACGAAAATTGGCTAAGCTAGTAAAACCTCGAGAGATAGCTAGTGACATATACGCCTTTCTATGACGAGAACGACACGAAAGAACCACATACATATATTTTCGTGCGTAATTTCCATATCTGAATAATAAGATATATTAAGAGACGATTAGGCTGTGGTCTTTGCAGGCACGATGCCAAGTTCAGTTCAAATGTTTGAGTGATGGTGTTTTATAGGGATGGTGTATGGTGTATGGTGTATGGTGTATGGATGGTGGATGAGTTGCCAAGTTATGGCTATTATGAGCTCATGATGGATGGCGATCATATGAGCTGAATGTAAATGAATATGGTAATGGCTGCTTATATAGGTTAGTGCGGCCCGCGGTTTTGCTTTCGTAATATCTGTTTTAAATACTAATATTATCTATAAGATACATATAATATTATAAAGCTGAAGAGTTTGTTTGTTTGAACGCGATAATCTCAGGAACTACTGGTTCGAAGTTTTTTTTTCTATTGAATAGACAATTTATCGAGGTAGGCTATAGGCTACATAACATCACGCTGCGACTGATAGGAGCGAAGAAATAATGGAAAAATAGATCGACGGGGACGAAGTCGCGAGCAACGGCTAGTAATTTATAAAGCTAAGTTTATTTGTTTGTATGAACGCGATAAGTCAGGAACTAGGTACATGTACGAAATGAACAGTTTTTATGTTGGATAGTCCATTTAGCGAAGAAGGCTTTAGAAAATCTAGTTATTTTTAAACTAATATTTATTCTCTACTTATATAAATAATATTAATCCAACATCCCTAATTTCGTAATTTTGAGTGTATGAGGATATATGGATGCTGTAACTCTAACGCTAAAACACTGAACAGATTTAGATGAAGCTTTTCGCGAATGTAACCGTTCAATTGAAGTCAGTTATATATTATCTGGTGTACTACGACTTTCATATAAACTTTGACTAGCCTATGTCCTTCCCCAGGCTTTAGACTATCTTTAAGAAAGACAGATAGACAGAGTTACTTTCGCATTTATAATATTAGGGTTAAGTTAACTTTATCCGGAATCAATCCCCATACATAACCCATAGCTTCTCAAACATTTATCTAAAATATACAATTATTCCAAACAACTGTTTTAATACAATTCATGGTATTTAAGGCAGCCTTGAATTAATACTATGATAATTTTACACGTGTATGTAAACAAAGCGTTACCTTTCAGTAGATACAGTGGACATACACACACTCTGATTAGACGACTCCGATATGTTTAAAATCAAAAAATATTTTTATTCTTATCCACCTTAGACATTAGACTTAGTATATACTAATATTATAAAGAAGTAAATTTGGGTGTTTGTTAAATTGTAAGGGGTAATCTCGGGATCTACTGAACCGATTTTGAAAATTCTTTCACAAATAGAAAGCCACATTATTGCTGACGGCCAAATACTCATACGCAAATTAAATTTAAGCACGCCTTAAGACTCTTAATTATGACAGAATTGTATGGCGAACTGTCCAACGGGACTGCTTTAAGTTGTACTTAAATTTAAGTTGCGTTTCAGTATTCCGGCATTAGTGTCATAGGCTATAAAAAAAAGGATTGTTAACATTATGCCTAACGAAGTGGGCACGGGTCCGCTAGTTTGTTATAAAACTATATTATATACTAGCTGTGCCCGCGACTTCGCCCGCGTAGAACTTAGAACGTAGACTTTGGGCAGCATTTTTGAAAATGCCTAACACGCGCCAACAAACGTTCAGCAAGTTCAACGTGATTCTTTAAATTGCCATAACTTTTTTATTTATCAACCGATTGACATGAATTAAACACTTAATGTTAAGTTAAGCTTACCACAATAAATCATTGAAAAGCCTATCTAGATAGGATAAGCCGTTTCTGAGATTAGCGTGCACAAACAAACGGAAAAACAGACAAAAATTCCAAAAATCATTGTTTTTGGTTCTATTGCGTTAATAAAGGTCTCCTATGTTTTTTTTGACAGCGACTCGTTACGTTTTTATTATATGTATAGATGTAATACAAATCATTCGAAAAAGTGTTCCGTAGAGCAAGCAGGCTTACATACATAGATTTCTTACATTCCACTACAGTCTACAAGTTAAAACGTTAGCAAAGAGAAATAAGTAGCCATCGTAATTCGTTAACAATTAAAACAGGATCACTAATATCCTATATACAGTGAGTGTAAGTGTGTTCGCCCCTCGCCCGTGAACCCTAAAACCCCTAAGCTCGTGGAACAGAGGGTGAGTTGATGAAGGTCATGGTCTGACTCCAGTGTGGTCGCGGTGTTAGCGGGAGCGGGTTCATGAGCGGTAGCGGGTTTAAATTTGTTACTTATTCGTTATACGTAAAATTAATTACGTAATGTTATAGCATATAACTGTTAACAATTAATTTTATTTATCTATATATTTCTGTATTAGCTTAAATTTATACTAATACATACAATCATATACATATACAAATATCAATTTTGCCTTTTTAGTAACACAGTGCTTGGTGCACAGTGCTTTGTGTATAGTATTACAAAACAATATAGTATGTTTTATAATACTATATCGAACATAGTGTTACTATATGTAACCTAGCTAAATATGGGTGTATTTGGTTTTGATTTTGACTTTGACTGTGACTTTGATTTTGACTTTGGTTTCGCTTTGACTTCGACTATTATAAGCGTACTTTCGCCCAAAAATCTTATGAAAATCGAGCCGCTAACAGTGTCTACACACAATAATTTGAGAGGGTCGGAAAGCCCGTTTGCCCAATACCAACTAAACGTGTCCAACTGCTTAGATCTGAATTAAATGATTAAACTGTATGTATGTATGTCTGTACGGATGTAACTCGAAAAACCTTTTAAGTTTGACTATTGGTTGGGCTTAAGTAGGTATGTTAAACTAAATGTCTAATTACTTTAATATGTATATTGTAATGTATTATTTTTGTAAATACATTTCTTCCAGACAAAACGCGGTGCTAAAAAATGTGTCAAGTAAATTTAATAGGCAATTTTAAATTTTGTTTCTATATTATATGTATTATGTATATATTGTCGGAACTTATATTATAACCGGAATAATTTACGTCGGTCTTTCACTCAAAAACTACTAAATTAATTTGTATAATATTTGGCATGCAGGTACATTAGACCCTGTTTAACATATAGGCTACTATGAATCCCAAAATTGAGCTAGCAACACTGCGAGGCAAGCACTAGTGTAATTATATTCCTGTCAAGGAGAGCTTTCCGTTTCTCGGAACAATTAAACCTATCCTTTACTGGTAATTGAAATCGCTTCATTCGATATTATTAGCATTACCGTTCTTGGAATACGATTTACATTTTCATATGTTAATGTTACCTTAAACTATAAGTTATACTACTACGCCCCGGCTTCGCTCACATATATTATGCATGTATTATACATATAAACCTTCTTGAATTCCTCTATTTATAAGAGTGGTTTTAAAGATGTAAGCATACATAGGGATATACGGACAGAAAGGCGACTTTATTTTATTGTTTATTACGCATGGAATTGGGAGGGGGTGCTACCATCATCCCACAGAAAACATAGTTCAAGTAATGACTCGTTGAATGTTACCATTTCTTGCTACAAAGGCGGTCCATACCTTACATTCTTCTATGATATCACATATCTTTGTTTAACTAGGCTACATAAACTTACACTTTTGACACGACATAGTATTACAAAACAAAAGATTTATCCTGTTCTACAGAGAAAAGGACGGAAGGCAGTTTCTACAGAGAAGAACGGGCAAGAGACGTTAGTTGCTCATTTAAAATAAAAAGACATTGATATAATTCTAGACTAATAAGGAACTATGTTCCAATAAATTAGTTCTAGCCCGCGACATCGCTTACGTAAAAACATCTCTCAAAAGCGCTAAAAGGCGGTTCAAATCAGGTTCTTCCCAATGATGAATTTATCGCACAAGGACGAGCCTGCCCTAAACTTATCGATATAGGGATGCGCCCTGCGTGATTAGAATATCGATGTTTTTCATTTAATTAATACAACATATAATATAATATAATGACTCGTCGGGCATATGTTTTGTATTTTAGTAATAAAAACATTGTTAGTATCATTTCATTGTATAAAATAAAGTCGCTTTTTAGTGTCCCTCTGTTTGCATAAATCTTGAAAACTACGCAACCAATTTTTATGCGTTTTTTTTAAGCATATATAATGATTCAAGAGGAAAGTTTAATTGTAGAATACATGCATACATGTATTCTACGTATTCTATTAATAAATATCGTGGTAAGAGGATATAATAATAATATTATTAGTAATTTACAAAATACAAAAAACACTAATTAAATCAATGAAATATTCTACTTGTAAAAAATATATAATACTTTGTAGTCATCTAGTATAATCATTACATAGTGTAAAACAAAGTCGCTGTCTGCCGTCTGTATGTCCCTATGTATGCTTACATCTTCAAAACTACGCAACAGATTTTGATGCGTTTTTATTTATCGGATAGAGTGATTTAAGAGGAAGGCTTATGTGTATAATAAATGCGGTTGAAACCGCGGAATGCGGCTAGTTTACTTATAAAATAAGAAGTTATTTTAAAGACAATTTTAGAGGAATATGCATTTAAATAGGATGAACTAAGTCTCTTGCTTTCGAGGACCTTCCTCTGAAGCAAAGGGAGGATCCTCGACCAGACCACTGACTGGCTGTAGACCCCCATCTATATATATACTCATCTCGAATAAATATCAAAAGCGCGATTCAGAACTCGGCGCTTTAATAGCGTTCGCTACAAAACTGCTTTCTTAACCGTTGGTACATAATTATTCTATATTATATAGCTTAGTTGAATTAAGATATATTTGACTTTACATTAGACCAATTTCCAACTCTGAGGAGGTCTTGTAGCTATTAAATATAAATTGACTACGTTATCAAGATAACATTCACAAGTATCTTAGAAGACTCGTTACGACGGTAAAGAAGTACAAATAAACACTATTACATATGTATAATTAAAGACGTTTAGAAATTTGTATATATAAGTTTTTTAAAATAATGAGTCTAGTTTTATATTCTGGGCGAAATTAATCTTATATCCTACTAAAGTAAACATTATTCAAAAATTTTTACACTTAATTTTTAATCGGCATTACTTTAGACGCTATGTTAGAACATGCTTTATAGTTTATACATATAGAACAGACTAGCAAAAACATAAATTTAGTTAAATTTTCTTAATTACAACCAGACTTTAAACACCGTCAGCAAAACAAAAAAGCACCGTCGGCAAAAAAGATTTTTATCTTTCTTAAATAAGTTTATTAAAAATATATATGTATCG
Source organism: Eurema mandarina (assembly GCA_018238005.1). Taxonomy (NCBI): domain Eukaryota; kingdom Metazoa; phylum Arthropoda; class Insecta; order Lepidoptera; family Pieridae; genus Eurema; species Eurema mandarina. The sequence continues at coordinate 14,740 of DWAJ01002199.1, forward strand.
ATAATCGTCTAATCCCTAGGCAGATGTAAGACCGGATAGCCGGTTCGAGACCCGACCCTAGCCAGCGCGAACTGTCGTGAGAACCGATCTTATTAGCAAAAACCTCTTTATTATATTTGACAATTGTATAATCTGTGGTATTAAACTTGAACGTTGGAACCGCTGATTACAGTTTGATAAAGTTTAGCGGAATGATAAGTTTGATTTTAATTTCTTATCAGATGTATATGAGAGTTATGCTATTTCTTACTAGCGAACTTTCCCGGCATTGCACGTGTTAGAAAAGTATGAATATACTTAGTTTAATAGAGCTTTAATACATTTTTCATACGTTTTATGGTTACTTACCATGCTGCGTAAACGTATTGTTTACGATTCTAAATGTTTCAAAGTACCCTCAGAGAATGAGATGGTGACGCTGTCACGATATTGATCAAGTTTACAAAATATGTTTAATATACAGATATTTGTATATTTCTAATTAATTTTTAAGTAACTATAAAACATATGAAAAATGTATTAAAGCTCTATTAAACGTACTATATTCATAATATTCTAACACACGCATATATGAAGCAAGTATTATACTTAAACATGCTGTAATTATCTATTACTGGACAAAGCTATCCAATAAAGAAAAAAAATCCCGGAATATCTATAATTTTGTGGTCACAGTAGAAAAAATGAGGTACAAGGGGGGTCGATTCAAAGTTTTCATAAAAAGTCAATTAATATTTAAAATAAAATAAAAACAATTTTTTTCTTATTTTTTCCTGAATGATTATGACGAGGGTGATTCGTATGTACCAGCTTATCGTTTCCTTTCTCTCTATTAAAAATCAGTTAGATAATTACACTTAAGCATACATATCCTATGTAAGTTTAGATCATTAAAACTACGCACACGATTTTCTTGAGATTTTTTTTTAAATAGAAAGATTTATTCAAGAGGTTTTATGTATAATCGTGCATAATATATCATGCCAAGTCGGGAATGGTCGCTAGTACATGAAATATAGGAGAATTATTTTTTATTACACCTAGTTGACGAACTAAGAACTTTCGGTATACGAAGTTGTAAAAAGTAATGTTTTAAATTGAGATAATAATTATGAATCTTTCTGTGTATTGTGTTCTCTAGATAATTGTTAAAAATAACTGTCAGTATTTAATATTAAACTTATTAAAACGTTAAAATAAATTGACAAAGCAATGAAAATTAAACAGAAAAGTTTTTGAAGACTTTTCTGTAATAACAAGTAAGGCTCTTAAAAGTTTCGCTTTTATATGTATATATTTGATAATTAATTAAATTAATGACTGGTAGAAATTAGTAATAAGACCGCAATTTACACGTGCATAGTTTTTTCAATTTGTAATCTATACTAATATTATAAAGAAGTAAAGTTTGTGTGTTTGTTAAATTGTATGGGGTAATCTCGTGATCTACTGAACCGATTTTGAAAATTCTTTCACCAATAGAAAGTCACATTATTGCTGAGTGTCATAGGCTATATAAAAAACCGAAAAAGATAATTAACGTTATGCCCAACGAAGTGGGCACGGGTCAGCTAGTATTAGACATTCATATTTTTCTTTGCACTTGTAAAAGAGAATAAATCAATACAAGCTTAGATTTGCGGTTTTGGTCGTTTTTTATACTATCGATATTTTAGTAGCCTATATGTTTGAATAGATTTTTAATATCAACAAGTGAATATAATTAAAATTAGTTCAGTCGATTTTACGTTATCAACAGATGATTAATTAAAGAGTGTGTAACCCTTTTTTAGGAATAAATATATAAGTTAACTAGGCATTTACACTTAACATAGACCAGCTTATAAGCACCTATTAGAAAAACCGCTATAAAGAAACGCTAAATAAAATGTTTGGCCTTGACGTACGAGAATACAAGGAAATATAAGGATATAGCCTTGATCCTAATAGTATGACTAAATTAAACTAAACCAACGTTTATTTAAAATATAAATTCCGTAAAAAATATCATAATCGGTTCAGTATTTCCAGAGATAATACCTATGACGTCACAAGGATACAAACTGTCTGAAACATTAGTACAGATAAAGACGAGTAATTGATTCTATATGTACCTCGTTAACAGCTGTACCGATTTCAATGATTATTGCCTTGTAGTGTAAGATTATTTTTTTCCCATTATAAACATTCAAACACCATAAACATACAGAACAATAATTTTTAATTCCCTATTCAATGATACCCCACTTGATATATTTTGATGATTTTTTTAATTTTCACAATCTGGAGTCTTATGGTCGCCATGTTGATTTTTTATTATTCCATGTCTTTAGTGACATTCGCAGGACTAAGAGAAATCGATTGACGTATGAATCATAAAAAGGAACAAACATACATACATACATAGACTGATGAACACATTACCCTCCTTTGCGGCGCGCAGTCGGGCAAAAGTACAAACTACAAGTATCAACAAGAAAAAAATGTTGCGGAGTTTCGTGCGTCTGCGCCGTAATCTATGTTTTAGTGAAGGTTTCGGTACGCACTTCGTCGCGTCGAATTTAGACGGTAGGTTAATGACACGGGCTGTGTTAATGAGGCGCTCTCGGGGGACTCCGCGCCGAATGATACACCTGTCTTGTAGCTACGGTAGTCTAACATATCTGTGTTCAACTAGGCTACATATAGTAACACTTGAATTGTCATGGTCTTACTATTTACGGATCGGAAGAGAAGAACAGGCAAGAAACTCTGATAGTTGCTCTTTAAAAAAATACACTAATATTCGACCGTATTAGATGAGATTGAGATACCTCCTCCTAGTTTTTAAGTCGGTTTAAAATAAAAATAATTATTGATATATTTCTAAATATAACATGAAAATACGCATAACTGGGTTCAAAGTTTTAATTATTTTTGGGTTTTAGTTTCGGTTGATTTTTATACATTTTTATAAGTAGAAAACTAGACTAGTAGAAAGAAAGACACCATCCTGTTTTTTTCCCATGTCAGTACAGGGATCTAAGGGGATCTAGGGTCTAGATCTAGGGTCTAATCTAAATGTATGCCAATCTTTAGCTAATTCCGTAGTTATTGAATAAAAGATCAACAAACATAAAACGTATCCTAAGTCTTGATATTGGGAGTAGTTATTGAATAAAAGGGCAACAAACATAGTTCTAACGTATCCTTTGAGTTAATCTAGCTATAGTCTTATCTACCCGTCTGTTAAACTTCAGCCGTATTGGTTCAGAAATTTTAGAGTTCAAGAGCGACAAACTTACATCGTCATAAACTTGCTTTTATAATTTTAGTAGGTACATGTAATAATACAATATACAAGAACGTAGACAATTATTACCCTGGCTATTCGCCGTAAATGTGTTAAAAATAGAAAACAGGTTTCATCAAAATGGCGGTTTAGGCATAGTTTCAAGTTATTTGAATACATTTTTTAATACAATATGATATATCTATACTAATATTATAAAGAAGTAAGGTTTGCGTGTTTGTTAAATTGTAAGGGAAACCTCGGAATCTACTAAACCGATTTTAAAAATTCTTTCACTAATAGAAAGCCACATTTTTGCTGAGTGTCATAGGCTATATAAAAAAGGATTATTAACATTATGCCCAACGAAGTGGGCACGGGTCCGCTAGTATAGTACGCGTCATTTATGTTTAGCGATTGACGAGAATAGCTGCGCATCGGTAGAATCGCGCTCGTAATTGACGTATTAGTGCGAGAAAGACAACACGACTGGGACAACCAATCAACGCTCGCGC